>JAATLQ010038367.1:0-95718 GCA_013421005.1 Heliconius erato x Heliconius himera | reverse complement strand
TACGTAAGCACTGTAGGGGGGCGGGAGGGTTTTGGGTTTTGCTTATTTTTGACGTTTTCAATTAAATATTTGTAAGAGGATTGCTTATTTTTGATAACATAGGGGAGGGGGGGGGGGGTCAATAATTGCAAAAAAAACTGCTTACGTAATACTTGAACGGCCCCTATTTGAATATTCGAAATCGACGAACAGTTAGAATTATTGTTTCCAAATCGTTAGATAAGTCAGAGAAGTCGAAATGTACTTCTAATACTGAAATGACTTATTTACAAGACGTACCAATAAGCTATAAATAGTTATTTATCAAATTGGCTATATATAAAAGTTAATCAGAAACTTGATATTTACAAATACTGTTTGCAAATTGGCACAATTTATCAATTTGGCGAACGGGAAGTCATCTCTAAACACTTAGATACTGGAAATTCACAATAATATTATTGTACCTTAAACCGTTATACGATATGGTTTATTTACACGCTAGTGTTGTGGTAACATATAAAATGGCACATGTATTAACCAATTTGTTTATATTACTAGATGCTCCTCACGATTGATATTTGAAAATAGTATGAATTAAGAAGTCATTATATATTTTTACTTAATCTACGTTAGGCTATTACATATTTGGGTATTTATAAATGTTTACAGATTAAGGGAAATGCACGATATAGGAGCATCTACGAAAATCTTAACACACTAGATTCGAAGAAGAGTCTTTTCATCACATCTCTCGTAGCAAACAAAACCACCATGCAAGACGTACAATAAACAATTTTGGATGCACTATTATATTATAAAGTTCAAATTTGGACTTTATAAGGGGCGTTTTTTTTGAATCAGACTTAAGATCAAGTGTGAGTCTTTGCCTACACATCGCTCGGGGGCGACGAGGCGGTTTCCTGCTAGTGAAGCTGACTTTTTGTACTGAACCCGTAGTGCAAGTATGGGGAGTCGGCGCCCTCGCGCACGCCGCCCGCTGCCCCACTGCCCCCACTTGGACACTTCAGCGCGGAACGCAGCTCGGACGCCATCTCCGAACAAAGCGAGGCCTGAACAAACAGATTAATTGTGAAATATGAATGCGTCTGGGGACTGAAGAAACTGAAATATTTACATACCTCTTCCTTCTGCGATCCATGGACGATGAAATAAAAATATAATTCATTAATATTATTAATAATATATATTTTTAATTTTTTTGATTCATAGGATCTAGCTCTAGCTTATAATAAATATGTATAAACTACCTCATGAAGCGTAATATATATGTAGCTCGTATATGTTAATTTATATATTTTCTATTATATTACACACGCGTGCATATACTCGTACATACATACGTGTTTTTACTGGCTACTACCTAATTGATTGAACCGTGTGAGTAATAATTAAATGAATTAGAATATTTTTCAAAACAATTCAAAATAATATAACTATGACGCTAAAAATATTATATTTAACCTAAAGTTTCAAATCTAGCCACAAAAAAAAGGTACTTTAAAAATTTTACCAATGCTTAAAAATAAACCTAGAACAAAGTAGAGCGTATTCATTATTTACATTAAAACAATATGTATAATGGAAAAACTAAAGCTTCTATAAAGAAAAATAGAACAGTATTGTTTCAGTTTACACCAGTTATGTGGAAACTGTTTGTATAGGACGTTCTTGAGTAAATTTGTACTGACTATTATTATTGAAGACGACTTAATAAAAGGGGTTAGGTACAAAAATATAAATATATCTACTTTGTTTTATTAAGGATTTTATGTTGTTTTTAATAATGGATTTACTTATATACTTTTTTTGTTAACTTTGTAATTATTAACTTTAGTACTTATTCTAAAATAGATAAGAAAAAAAATAAACGATAAATATAATTTACAATATTTTTCTTCATTTGAGAGAGTTGAATTTAAAAAAATAATAAAATTAAAATATTAAAAAACGTTAACATTAAAACACGTTAACATACCCGTTCATCCACCGCCACCTTCCGCGATTTCCATACAAACTCACACACTGCGATGACGCACGCCACCCCCATGCCTCCCATCAGTACCACAAAAACTCCACCGACATTCGCTAGGCCCAGTTCATTGGCGGTTGACGAAGACTTCGATGTTTCATCCTGTTTTGAAACCTTATATAATAGCAGAGTCTAATAAATGTTAGTATTAGTTTTACATTTTTTTTTCACAAAGTAAAGTAATCAGAGAGGACCTAGAGTTAAGACACTCCGCTCTCCACTCTCCGTCTGAATTCTAGGCATTGTGCGTAGAGAGATGGAATGCAATGTCGCATTTTATAATCCATTCCTCAAAGTGGGACGAGGTTGAACCCACAACCATACAAGCAGGCAATGACTACTGCGCCACTGTATCTATATAGGTATTTTAATTTTATAACATCAATTGTTAATTCCTAAATTATAAGAACATTGTGCCGTAAATAATATAGTCAAGATGAAAATATCGTAGACACTTAAGAAATTTTCATGTTAAATTTCTGCAATCAGCGATTTAGGCCAGACTTCGTCAAGCAGTTCGTAAATGTTTCGTAGATATACATAAAATATGTATATAGGTATCGAATGCCTTTGTTAAAATGAAGCTTAGCTTGGAGAATACCGATGCGAGAGAAAAGTGGAGAAAGAAATGAAGGTACTTTTACGGTAGTCTAGTCTGTATCCGTCTTCTATACCAATTTATTACTATTGGTCAACCGTTACTTTCCGAGATTAGAAAAACGCAACGCACGCAATCTAAACAGCAAGTCACATAAGTTTATTTCTTCACATTTATTTAAAAATATATATATCCTATGTTAATATATGTAAAATAATAATTGTTATTATTCTTTTTCCTCATTTTTTATTTATGTCTCAATTTTTCATGCTCATAGAATTATTTTGTCAATGTTTTGTTAAAATTTGGCGTTTAATAAGTACTTATACAAGATATTAGTGTTAGTACACAATATTATAGTAAGTATACATTTTCAAGAGGACATACTAATTTAATAACGTTTGTATTTCATGCTGAAAATTTCCAAAATTGAGTCTCTACGCTTATTTGATAACACAAAGTTAGAAAAAGACCATAGTGAACAGAAATTTCTTTTCAAAGAAAGGTAATCGTAATTACGTTTCTATTTTCCTCACAAAAAAATCACAATAGCGAAATGGACTCATTTTATTCAATTTCGAAACATTTATTATGTCATTATTTGTTCGTGTTAATTATTGTTTGTATTGTTAATTTAAAATCCAGTTTGTTATATAAATAAGATAAACCATGGAGTAACAAGTAAGTTCGATCCTATAACTATCGTATTAAAAATCAAAATCAGCTTCACGCTGTATCCCGCACACAGCAGGGTAGGCAGAGGGAACTAGTGTTAAGAAACTCCGTTCCCCACTTTCCGCCGAATTCTGGAGGTATTGCGTGCTGAGTGGCGAACTCAATGCCGCTCTTTGCCTCGACACCAGAGCAACGAAATGAAAATATAAATTTAAATAAATATTTCATTTCCTCGAGTGGGAGTCAAACCCAAAACCAGTCGCGTTTACAGTCACACTTTGTGCCCCTGCGCCACGACCGGCTAAGCTTCGAAATATGGTATTAGTTTTATTTTCAAAAAACAAATAACAAGCATAGCTAGCTTTGCTATAGTTACATAGATACATGCATAACTTTTGCCCGTGCAGCACTTATAATTCTAATAAAAGTTGAGAGGTCAAGAGGTTGTTCGCAGAGAGTCAATGAGAAAAAAGTTTTACGTACTCTACAGGATCCACCGCCTCGTTTTTCCTTCCACCATTTTGTTTTTAGTATGTGTAATTTGCCTTCCTCTTGCAGTTTCAAAACAGCCCCGCTTATGGCCGTACGGTATGGTGAATCTACAAACGTATGCATACGTTAGACCCATGACCGGAACTAATTTTGTATTTTGCTATGTTTTTTAAGCTAGGTAGAACTATTTCTTTTTAACAACCTTTGACAATACTGTTTGTATTGTATATTATTTTATGTATTCTTTTCTTAATATAACTGAGCTATTATATAACACAATACTGCCATTTGTAAATAAGAAAATTCTTATTTAAAATAATGCAATTTAAGTTAATATAATAAGATATAAGAAAAGCGTATCTAAGGTAAGGTAGATGCAAACAAAAAACTGTTTATACTTTGTTATTCATGAAGGCCGTATACATCATTATATTGAGGAAACTGAATAAAATTCTTTGTAAGGACAATGTAAGCAAGGCATAAATTTACAATAAGGCTAAATTAAATTTAAATATGAATTTGTTTTGGTATTCTTATCCAAGAATTAAATAAAATCTTGATACTAACGCCATTATGACAGTGAAGGAACATTATTCTTTAAACTACTGTAAAAACTCACTTGGCGGCATAGCTATTCCGTAGCCCTTCGAGTCCAGCATCCCTCCAACTTGAGTGAGATCGCAATTTCTCTCCACAACATATTCAATGGTAGTAGATTCCATAAGATAGGCGTAACCACCCTTTCCTCTCATCACCCTTTCTTCTCCTTCCTTATTGCTACTTGTAAATACTGTCGGACGGGCGGACTCCATAAAAGACCACATTCGCTGGTACGTTGAAAAGTTGGAATCCTAGTATTTTAAATTTAAAATAAAATACATCACTAAAAATATCTCAGATAATAAAATTGAAAAAGCTTATTCACCACACTTTAAGGTCATAAATCGAACCCGAATTCAATAAAATGTGAACTTAACTATTGCATCATAAAAGTTTTATGAGGGGCTTTTATTAATTTGTCGATCAGTTATAAATAAAGAACAAATGCTTAGTATTTCAATGTAATTAGACTTAATAATATTAAATAATTTTACCCTAAAGAAAGCAGCCGTAGAACCTCCTTTTAAGGCGCCATATTTGATTTTAGTTTGTTTTGCCAAGTCTTCAGCACTTTCTATGGGCGAATCCATACGTTCGACAGTTAAGAAGGCAGCTAAGTTTGCAGTATAAGAAGATATCATAATCAACGTGAAAAACCACCACATCCCCGCAACCATACGCGTCGACACCGCTCTGTACATACCAAATGTATTGTATTGAAACATCAGCTCGTGTATACATGTTTTTCTACTAGATGGGTAAGCGTAGATAGTAATTAAAATTGTTTCAACAAAACCAGTACACTGCCGTAGGTACTTATATTGCTTACAAAAAATGTTTTTTTTCCTTTGTTTTCAATGCAGTTGATGTATTTACGTCGATTAATAGGAAAGTTCATTATGTTTTATTATTTAAACTTACTCTTGTATATTATTTTGAACAATGGAATATTTTTATAGAACCTTTTTCAACAAAAACATAGAGAATAATCTACGCTCACCCGTACGATACTAGCTACGTACACGTATACAAACAATTATTTCGAAACCCAGTCACCCTTACCACTCGACGTGTTGTTCCTGATTAGCACGAAATGTCAGTTTAAGTGTCGTTGGCGGAGTGACGCGAAAGCGTGAATGGAACCCTTCACAAAACAGACATATTTGGATTTTGGAATTGAGTTTTGCAATAAATAAGGATATAAAATAAAATTTAATAGGTACACGTACCCAAAGACACAAAATACACATGTGTTAGACAAATTAAATTTAAAACAACGATTTTTTGAACACGTCTCGTGGCATGAGATCTTGATAAAATATAAAAAGTTACTTCGTTCGTTTAAAATATGGTGTCACAAGAAATTTTATGCACCAAGAAAATTCTTAAGCATAATTGTTTGTCCTATATAAAATTTTATAAAGTTGAGAGCGATTTTACGCAAGTTAAGAATTTCTTAGAAGTGAAATAAAATGTAAAATCGGTCTCAATTTAAAACTACTCACTTTAAAACTTGATGCAGCAAGCTATGGATACTATGAAAGCACAAATTTATTACGTGCAGTTTTCAAACCATTGCCGTATATCAAAATTAGCAACTAAATTGTAAACTTTTTAGCAAACTATAATGAGAATCCGGAATATTTCGGATTACAAACACGCTACTATTTAAATTAGTCGTCGGACTACCGAAGCTTAAAATTCACAAAGGGCTGTGGTCGCTTTGTAACTAATTACCAAAGGAAGTTCCTTAAGTGTATTCCACAGGCGGAAGCAATTCTTATATAAATAATAACTTTGATGTTGAAAAATTATTTAATTTTGTGATGCATTGAGATTTTGACATTTTAATAGTTAATATTAATTGCATTTAAGTATATTAGTATTTGATTATATTGTAAAATTGATAATACAATAAAAATATCAAATATAAAAATAATGAATAAGTTAGTTTTATCATTAGTAGCACACCGTATAAGAAAATACTTTTTCATTTTAATTTTCACAAATAATATTTAGTAGCTGTGAGCGATTACATCACTAAGTCCTATCTAATATTATTTATTAATCATTATAACAACAAAAATTAGCTTTTACTCATATTTAGTGATCGACGACTTTACTAAGGCCGTCTTGACTTACTTCGGTGCGATATCCGAACCTTGCTGCATCAAGGACCCGATAGTGAACCACAGCGAGTTCAACAGCGTGAACTGATTCTCCAGCACTGGCGGCTCGTCGAGACAGTTGCGGCTGTCCCACTCGTACGGGCTGAACCTGCGCCCAAATATGCCCATTTAATTTTTTTTTGCCTTGAATATTTTGCCATTTTTTAATTTGTTTCTTTTTCATAAAGTCTATGTAAAAGGCAAGATTGTATGTTGAACATGCTTGTTTGGAAAAATTGCGAATACTTTTTAAATATATGATTCTTTAATTGAGCATTATTTTAAAGTTTGCCTATTTTTTGGTAATGTTAAAACTATTTAAAAAGTTTAAAGAATAAGTTATGGTCAAGTCATGGCATTATTTTTTAAATTATTTGAATGGAAGTTGTTTTACATTTTCACAAATTGTTTTACAATCTCTTTAAGTAATAAACAAAAACTTAATTTTAAGTCCCTAAAGTACATTTAGTATAGTAAATAAATATTTATTTATTGCACGTTTGCTTATATATTTTTTAGTTCAATATATTAATTGATTCAATTCTATAAAATAACAAATAAAATAGATAAATGGCAAAAGATTCAAGATCGATTTTCTGATAAACCCGCATTCTTTGCTGTGGACTTCGCTGAGTTCACTAAAATCCTGATACATTTCTTATTCACTTGATAATACCAAGTGTATTCTGACAATTTTCTTTATTTGCTATCTTACTTGGGCAAAAAGTCACAGCTTTGTTGCATTAGAGATCCGATTGCGAACCACAAACAATTTGATAGAGAAAATATATTTTCCATTTTCTCGCCGTCCGGAGTATGTGTTTGATGCCATTCATATGGAGTAAACCTATTATATTAATCGATTTCTTTAGTAAATGTTTCATAAATATAATATCTTTCGTTATAAAATACGTAAATAACATTATTTAAATATAAAATGATCTTTCACTAACTACTTGGTGTTGTTCAAGCTGAATGTAACACAAAACTTACCTGGCAAGTATAAACAGAAGTACCGAAACTCCCAAGTAAGCTGTCGCCATGTATATCCAGACATCTAGTGATAGGGGTGATAAGAAGGAAAATAAATTCGGTGGCTGCTTAATAGGTTTTCTGTATAGTACCGAAATGCCTAAGTTCATGAAAGGCATCGTGAAGTCGACCACTTGCTCCCTGTCGTAATAAAATAAATTATTGGCTTAAATTGTCACATCCAATAAAATGGATTCCGAAGTGTTCTTGAAAGCTACAAACGAAAACGGTTTTATTCTGATTTATGTTGACAACGGTTAAGAGCTTGTTGCCAAATTCATAGTTTAATATAATTCCCATATAACGTATGAGCGTGTTAGCAAATTTAATATCGTATCGTCCCTTATAGTTGATAAGATCATCTATGCTATTGCAGTAATGAGTTCAAATCAAGGTATATAATATAAATTAAGATATTGCTTTCTTCCTTTTTGCTTAATAATGTATGTATGATATTTTTATGGTTATCTTGCAAGGTAAACAAACACAGTACAATTTAATTGCAGACCATCTCAGAATTTCATTAAAACATAATTTACTTTTGGCAAATACAGGATCTTAATTTGGATCCCTAATCGATAGATAGATAGATTAATCCAGAAATCGCTTTTAGGCAAGTTCTAATTAATTCAGATTCTAGTTCAAATGTCGTTGGCGTCACACCCTAGAGAAGTTAGCCCTGATAGCTTCTAATAAATTAATAAATACGTACGAGAATAATCTATTAATATCCCTTTAGGTATATTATTAAATTATTAGAAATTATTATTAATAGTTTATCTTAAAAATATGTAAGAAATTCAAAGTATTTTTAATAGAAACACAAATAAATGTAAATTTACCTATCATAAGTGATGGTGAGGTCCGCAATCGCAACATCCGCCCTCTGCTCCAGAAGTTCCCGTATCATTCCGTCCCACTCCTTCGTCTCCCTGTTATAGGAACCGTATCGACCGTCGGGCGCGAGTTTGAACGTGTAATTGAAGCCGAGAACTTTAGATATCTCGTGAATAAGATCAATGGCATATCCTTCGAATTGAGCGTTGCCTGTTAGCTTCTCGCTCGCCTCTCTTCGCATGCAATACGGCGCACTCTATAGTATAAAAGGTATTTTATATTTGGAAACCAGCATTGGAGCTATGTAAATTAAATAAATATATAAATTAGATAGGTATAAAACTTTTTCAGTCCTGTCGTGGCACAGGAGCACAAGCGTATGACTGTAAACGCGATATGTTATGAGTTTGATTCCTACTCGAGGAAATGAAACATTTAATATTTGCTTTGGTGTCGAGGCAAAAAGCCTGTGTTGAGTTCCGCCACTGAACACAGAACACCTCCAGAATTCAACGGAAAGTGGGGGGCAGAGTGTCTTAACACTAGACTTCTTCTGCCTACACTGCTACATGCAGGATAAAACGTGAAGCTGAAAAAAATATATAAATTATTTTTTTGGTATAAACCTATTTTTCATAGCGTTCATACGAATTAATTCATCGTAAAAAGAGGTTTGTTCATTGTTATATATAAAGTATTATTATTGCTAAGCACTACAAATTCGTAATTTGTTGTAAAACAACTCATAAAAAGTATAATACAGACTAATTCATTGTTTTTATATTTTTGATAAAAATAAATTATAATATTGTGAGTTATTTTGTTCACGAACAATGTAACCCTCCGCAATATTGCCTGCCTCGTAATAAAGCCAATTGTTATACAAAGTGATTCAAGTTTGGACATTTCAATAAAACTTTGTACGTTTTAAAATAAACATAGCCAAATACGTATAAGCATAAACATTTCTAGATGTTTTAAGTATTTATTTGAAATTCTATAACTAGCAATAGTTTGTAGCCTCAAATTTTGTTTGCGCGGCATGCATAAGGTAAATCCGATTTTTTCCCCGTTTCCTTAAAAATTTCGAAAGTTCTCTCTCAGTGCTCCTACAAAGACTCATCATAACAAATTATAGGTAGCTACTCTGCATAGTTTGTTTTGCGTTATCTTTGAATCACTCAGAAACGGAAGGGTTTTATATAATTATACATATATACAATAAGAACCCTAAAAGTGTAAAAATCTAAACAATAAAAGAAAAATCAACAGACTAAAAGTTTTTGAACCGACTATTTCATGTACATATTTGTATCAAAATTTCTATGGTTAGGTTCGTACTTGCTTTAAATATATATGATTGACTGTTACAAAATAATTTGAATATAAATTATGATATTTTGAAATGATTCAATTTAGGAGCAGCTAAATATAATCATAATATGTGATATCAAAATGATATTCTAAATTGAAATAAAAATACTTTGCTTTGCTGAAGTTTCGTCTTATACGTGTTATTATTCCCCAGTTTACTTTCAAAGGGAAGTATATTCATATAAAGCTTGTTAATTTTGCGGATACAACCCACTTGGGTAGGATTCTTTAGTAATTCAAACGTAGAACTCACCAAAATTGTAGTCACGATGAGGGTTTTATTCTGAAGTATCTCAACTATTTGTTTTTGATTATCTCCATAAGATCTTGTGTAATTTACACCTTCTGAAGAGTTCCAAGATCCTGCCTTTTGAAGACCATCTCTTGTTAGTTCGATAATATCAAGTGTAAAGTCGCTTCTAAACCCTTGATGGTCAAACTTTATAACACCCGTTAATCCTTTCATTTCAACCTGTCCAACGAAACAGCAAGATTGTATAGAAATTTAGCTTAGAATAACAAATTAATAGAAACATCTTAATAATATATAAAGTGAGGATATAACTTTTAATAGATAGGAAATCGATATTGTTTCTATAGTTCTTCAGACTTACCAATCTGTTATCATTACTAACTTATTAAAATAATAATTATATAAAGAATATAAACATATTTACTTACAATTTTCATGTAATTTATTAAACTATATCCATGGGGCCACGTGTCTTCAGCTTCACATGACAGCGGCCTTACATCGATTTGTTGAGAAGTGTCAAGGTCGTGTAATGCTTTAGCAAACAAATGTACTGCGTCGTACATCAATGCGGTTTCTGTCTGTGAGTTATTTTGGTCTTGTTACTTATAATTAGCTACGGCATATGTATATATACAGAAATAAATTGGAAAATAAATAAAATAATTAGAAACACTGTTTTATTATGTAAGAAAAAATATTAAAAGAAAGAAAAAAGAACTGCTCATAAAATTCAATTCAGCTATAATTCGATCAATAATTTATAAAGCTTTGCAATATAAATAAATAAATCGCATTTCAATCATACTAAAGTTAGCCACTCTTATTCGGAATTCATATGAAAAATAAATTTTAACGTCAAATCGGTAACCACGAAAAACCAACATTGCGTAAAATAAGACCGCATGAAACGTGGATGTCTGTACAGGATTTGACAAGCCATCCTGAATAATATAAGCTCGACTTTATTAGTGTGACGAATAAGGAACGTTGGTGTATGAACGATTTTGTTATAGGTTAAACAACCTAAAGTTAAAATATAAACATATTTTAACAGCGTTTTAAAATAACTTGAACGAGCGATCACAGGTAAGAAAAAACACTACTTTAGTATTTTCTGAAAATATGCGATAATTTTTAAATGGTACTATATTAAATGCAATAAAAACTTTTAATGTTTTATGACACTCTCTTACCTTTATGAATGTCATATTTTCCTGTAACAAAGAAAATTATAAGGTCATTTTTACGGACGTTTGGGTTGCCCTACTGATATGTAAAATTTTATTACCTTAGACGAAGTATGCCCCAGTTGGAGTTTCCGACCCTTTCTCGCTTCATCGTAAACCCAATCCCGAACAACCCTTTGGACTTCAGTCCTTTCTGGATCAAGAAGCCTCAAAGCTGTTATATTCGTTCCGCCATATTTAAATTCTTCGAGATCTACACTGTGGAGATCCTAAATGGCAATAGCATTAGCTTCATTATTATTGATATAATATTGTTACATATAAAAATCCTCGAAAGCTTTCTTACGTGCTAATGTGTTTATCATAAGTGTGTTTAAGTAACATTTCATAAGAAATAAATACTTGGCAAGACCAAAATGAGACTAAAGCTTAATAGGTTTATATGTCATTCACTCAGAAATATTGTAAAATGAAGTATATAATAAAAAAATATTATCATTTGTTAGAAATGCCTAGCAAAATTATAAGTTCTTTCTACATATGTTTCATTAAATTTAAATAACCTGCCTACATTTTACGTAACAGTTTATATTAAAATACATACTTTTACTGTAAGTACATATGCTCAATGAAATCACTTAACGTTGCTGCATTAAATCCACTAAAGGACACTCACTATCTGAACCATTAACAAACTAGAGGACTAAGTTCAATGTAAGAAACATTGATTAAAAATACTCTGAATGAGGATAAATATATTTTCGATTGCATTTAGAAAATCCATTTGATAAAGCCTTAAAGCTGTTTACAACTTATATGGAAGCAATAAATAGAAACAAAAACGAGATTACATATTATGTAACTATTTAGTTGTTGGCAACTGTAAGAGCTGTAAACTGTAAGTATTAATATAAAATACTTAGGAATATTCCCTACTAATAAAAAAAATCGGAGCCTGTCGTGATGCAGAGGCACAAAGTGAGACTGTAAAATCGACTGGTTGTGGGTTCGATCGCCACTCGAGGAAGTGAAATATTTATGTACATTTATATTTTCATTTCTTCGCTCTGGTGTCGAGGCAAAGCGCGGCGTTGAGTACCGCCACAATCCCTCCGAATTCGGCGGAAAGTGAGGAACGAAGTGTCTTAACACGAAGTGCCCTCTGCCTACCCTGCTGTGTGCGGGATACAGAAACTGATTTAATTTGATTTGATTTTTAATTAAAAAAATCAATAATAAAAAACATTTTTACATGATCATGTGGGTAATTACATAAAAAATGCCATTAATCTTTTTACAATTGTGTATAAAATATTAAAATTGAGATACATATTTTACAGTTTCATTTAAGAATATTTTAAATTTAATTCTCTTACCAACGAAGTGATGAGGTAGCTGTGGTAATCTGACATCATTCCAATCTGTTGTGCTTGCTGTAGCACATCTCGAATCCTCTCAGTCGTGCAGTCCAACACTATATGTGACTCCGCCGAATTCTTTATTTGCTTTAAAAGTGGCCTAAAAATTGGTAGTAAATAAAAAATATTTTAATTTTAGTTTATTACAATATTTTTCTAGAAATAAACTACACATCATCCGGATATTAGTATTCCCAAGATACGGAATAAAACATAGTGTAAACCATTTGGAAGCGATTGTATAGACATGTTCTAAATCTCAGAGTGTTAACCTGTAATCGTGTGAATCTGGCAGCTGTCGGACGGCGACGGGTAGCTCCGAGGGCCCATGGGCTTTCAATAATTCCTGCAAACGAACTAAGCCGTCGCTGTTTTCATATACTATAGTGAATGATTTCCATCCCCACGCTCGCACCAAATCTACGTAGGCCTGAAAAAATTTATTTATTAAAGTGCCATTCCATACTTAGGAAAGAAAAATATTTTTTAAATTACGTTATAACTCCACTTTGAATTTATACATTTTTATTACATTTGTACATTTTCTATTGAAGTATGATATCACTTATTATACAAAGGTTTATATATACGAGTACATATTGAAATAATAATAAATCTTCGTGTTGAAAAGTTTAATACGCAATGCGTCGTCTCTTAACTGGTTACGAAATGTTATTTTTCTCGGTCCACTTACTCGGCTAAGTGCAGCGGGATGTGGGTAAAGGTTAACAAGGCAGGACTCGCGTCTGGTTCGATAGTCCCATCTAGTCTCCAAGTGCGGCAGTTCCATTGTGTCGCATATAGACTGTACGTGCGCTGCAGCTGGAGCTGATTGAGGACCAAAAATGGCCGCAACACCGCTTCTTAACAAATGACATACTAAAAGAATAATTTAAATTTAATTATTTAGAGTATAATGTTAATTAAAATTATTGCAAATATTTACAGTATATTTTTATGTAGATAAATGTAATAAATTACAACGTTGGGCTGTAATTTAGTGTAACTGAAGAACAAACCTCGTTTGGATGCGTGAAAACTATCTTGTGGTGATATAGTTTCTACTTGAGCGAGTAATTTGGCTCGCGGCAACACGGCGCGGTCTGCGTTAACCCTTTCTACGGCGTAGCGAAATGCAACTTCTTGTTTATCATCCTCAGGATGGAAAAGGCCCCCTGTTTTAATTTATTTATTCTTATATTTGTGCAAGTATGCAAACGGTAAAAAAAATATAACTGTCAGAGAAACTGTCCCTGACAGTTATATTTTTTTTTACCAAATGAAACTTTAATACAACATAAATACATAAATTAATATTATATGTAAAAAAAATGTAAAACAAACATTAAATAAATAGTACTTCACAGATTTTATATGAAAGAAAAGATTACATATAGAGATACTACATTACTATAATTCGATTTTTTAAGATGGCGTGATAACGCCATAAATCTCTACCAGACCAAAAATATTAGGTCAAGATGACCCAAATGTGGGGTAAAAGAGGCATACACACTTTAAAATGTACGACGCTCCCTTTACCGCATTTCGACATTTTTCAGGGTTTCCTTTGATGTAAATTCAATGCTACCCAAGCAAGAAATGTAAATGTTAGTTTTCTAAATGGAGTAAATTTTAAAATTACTGAAACTTGCTAGTTTAAAAATAAAATACGCTTAGTACGTAATCCGATTTCTAATTGTTGTTTCAGATACTTACCTATTCGAATCGTATCTGGTAGAGCAGAAAGATGTCCGAACAATAAAACGAGCAAAACGGCTTTAGCCCCTCTCATTCTGAAACAACGAATAACTATTTGCATTAAACTTTTAAACAGGTTTCTACCTTAATGAGTCCAATGTAATTAGACCTATGGAAAGTAACAATTATTTTCTGTAATGCTAAGTAATATTGTTATCTATTATAGTATTAGAAGTAACTGTAGTATTTTGTATTAATACTACGTACTTTTAATATATCTTTATGAACGTTCAATATTATATATTATTTTACTTCAGAAATGAACAAATAAAGACTGTCTTTGATGTATTTATTTGTAAATTATTTAATCTGACTCCGTATAAATATTTTTATAAATTCACAAAAGCTTGTTTTGATGTCGACATGAATAAGATATCCAGGACGCGAGCAAATATGTGATGAACATGATATTTGGGAAGACAAATACAAGTCTAGCTTTGGTATGTGTGGACGTAGGAACATTTGTAATATTAAAATATATGATTTTTGTTGCTCCAGTAAATATATTTAGTTTTAGTTCTATTTGTGTAAGCTCTTACAATTTGGTAAAATACAATATAAAAAAACTATAATAAAAAAAGAACAGTTTCTAGCAAAGCAGGGCAGGCAAAGGCAGTAGGAATTCTGGAGGCATTGCGTGTTGAGTGGCGGTTCTCAACGCCGCGGTCGACACCAGAAATAGAAATATAAATTTAAATAAATACTTCCTTTCTTCGAATGGGAATTAAATCTACACCGCGTTTACAGACATACTTTGTACCCTGGCTTCAAAAAAAAATTTATAAAGATTTTTCAAAAATATTTTATTTCGTTTCTATTGTTATATCATTGATTACATATAGAGGCTTTATAAAAAGTAGATAGTTATTGCAGTTTTCAATGTCAATCATGAGAATACTTTTTATTTCTAACTAAATTCTAAATTCCTAAAAATCTGATTCGAGAGTCGATCTCATTTGATAAATATTTAGCGGAAGTGATTCCTTAAAATAATGTAGTGTGTAACTAACGTAGTTTGGTAGCAAGTGTGGGAAATTCTATACAATACTTTTTAATATCAGTTAGTATTGTGTTAGTACTAAGCTTCGATTAGAGTGTGATAATAAAAAAAATATTGGCAATATAAACTTTATTATAAAAGATTTTATTATAAATTGGACATATTTGTTTTTTTTTTTTTTGTGATTTTGATTGAATTCTCAATTGTTTATAAAATTATAGGATGCAAGAAACATAATATAGAGCAGGGGTTCCCAACCTTTTCTTGATCAAGGACCACTTTTATATGATTCTTGGTAGCAGGGACCACTATACATGTAGGTATAACAAAAATTACCTGTGACTATTAAACAGAAACTTCACCTCACTATCCCCATCATAAAATTAAAATCGTTCGCGGACCATATTTTGGCTTCTGCGGACCACTGGTGGTCCGCGGACCACTGGTTGGGAACCACTGATATAGAGTGACGGTACCAGTAACCAATAAGTAGTAATGACCGACATTTTTTAAATTTTTGGAAGTAAGGATATAAAAATGTATTTCTTGATTCCTGAACTATACTTCCTGTTGCCATTTTGCTTAAAAAAGTATATAAGGCGAATGTTTTAATAAAAATATCTGCATTTCTTAAGGTAATTGTTGAGAAGCTCAAGTACATTAGTAGGTTATTATTGTTTTACAGTGACAGCAACAACATTTTTTTTTAAATTATTTTATGAATTGCTAAATACATTAGACATGCGGCTGATGTGTCAAACTTTTAAATCATATCATATCGTTAACTCAATTTACGACCCTATCTATACTAATAGTATAAAGAGGAAACTTTGGTATTTTTATATGTATGTTTGTATTGTTTTCACACAAAAAATACTAAACCGATTCCAAAAATTCTTTCACTATTAGAAAGCTGCATCTTTAGTGACAAACATAGGCTATTATACTTGTTAAAAAAATTAGGGATCCCTAAGAAAAATGCAATAATGTAACCCAAGGTGTGAAAAAATTGTCATAAAAAATCTGTTATCGCGTGCACTACGGAAACTATTGATGATAGAACAAAATAATATTCTACAGTATTATAGAAGTATTATAGCGCCCTTTCCGCCGATGACGTCCTCTCATACAGCCACAAAATTTTTGCACTTTCTCAGAATTATGCGTGCGAAGCCGCGATAGGGCCGCTAGTATCAAATAATTACAAAGCGAACGTAACGACAGCTTGAGAATTAGACATGAAAACTAAACGCAAACTGACTTGAAAACACGGACGCAAATTTATTATTTCTCTTTCCTGCTCACATACTTTATATTATACGAAAAGAGATAGAGCGAATTTCAATTTTGTTATGACATCCTTTATATTGTACGGAGCGGAAGAATAGAACAGGAATTTCAGTATTGATAGATATATTCTTTTTTATTATTTTTTTTTTTAAATATGAAAATAAAATTTGAAAAATATGAAAGTAAAATTTGAAAAATAGTATAGCATAGAAAGGCCCTAAATTTAGCAAGAAGTGAGAAATTACAGTATAAATAAAAGGAAACATTCCCATAATGAAAATTTGTAGATATTTCATAGCAAAAAAAATCATTACAAAGCTTAGTAGTAGTAGTTTATTTTATATGAATAGAGTGCATAAATTTATAAACTTTATTAGTTGCGTAATGGAAACCTATAGGTTTATGGAAATTTATATTCATATTACAAAAACCATTACACATTTATATTTGTATTTCATTTAATACAAAATGATTGCATAGGGCCAAACTTATATTTATCATCTGTTATAAGTTGTAACACTCATTGACCTACAATCCTGAAATTGGTACGGAACCATCGGTGGGCGAGTTCAACTCGCATTTGGTCGTTTTTTTATACATTATATATTTTATATGCTGTTTCCTATTATAGTTATAACTCTTGCATTGAAATTATTAACTTAATTAAGTACTCAATAATTTTCTTTCCTCTTTACTAAAACAATATTAGAGAATTAATGATGTATTCTATTCAGATGAATAATCAAGATTAGTTTAATCTTTGTCGGGTTTGTGGCCTGACCTTGCCTAAAGAGGATTAGTACTTTACTTATTCAATCAATCAAGTTCGCTCTTTCTTATTGACAAAATAGAAAAATACAATCTAATAAAATTTTCATGTACTTCTTAAATCCTTTAGTTAAGCGATATTAATCTTTTAGCCCAAGTTTCCAGTGCCCCTAGACGTAGGTCTTGGGGCCCTGGGATCTCAGTCTATTTATTTTTATCGTTGAAGTCTATTTAGTTTTACCGAACCTTTTATCGTTGTGTTTTCTATATAATATAGTTTTCCATATTACTTGATAATTCGATACATGATATTTTAATTTTTCCTTCAAAGATAAATATAATATTAAGTTCAATATTACCAATACTTGTTATTGTTAGCTTTATCGACATGGGATCCTCTAGTAATATAATTAAAAATTAAAATTAAATTAAATTAGCTTCACGCTGTATCCCGCACACAGCAGGGTAGGCAGAGGGAACCTAGTGTTAAGACACTCCGTTCCCCACTTTCTGCCGAATTCTGGAGTAATATAATTATTTATTTGCAAATAAATAAACTAATTGTAATTCAAGATTTAAGCTTGGCTGTGTTATCTATAAGCATCTATACTCGATTCATTATGGCATGACAAAAAATGTAAACAAAAAAATTCTGTTTCTCAAACTTTATTGTATTTTTTTATTTATATTTAATTTATTTAACGTGGAGTTTTCTATATATAGCATTATTGCTTGTTGTGCTTGAATGTTATATATAAAATATCTTTGTATAAAATAAGAATAGCAAAAAATAAAATGAAAATGTACAAGTTTTACAAAAAGTTACTTAACTATTAGGATAATAAATCTTAATATATCTATTATTCAATTATTTATCAGAATTTGGAGGATTCTGAGGAACTGTCACCAACAATAATGACGAAACGGTCAACCACATTATCTATTAAATTAATTTTATTTTTCATCTTTTGCTCTTCTTTTATCACATGGTAACTACAGCTTTACCAAGCTTCTACTGTTGTATTTTTATTAGAACAATAATGTTCTAATATAAATATTAATTACGAGATATAATTTATTTTTATAGTACTAAAATGTGTCTGAAATTTGAGAAGAAGTTGACTTTTAGGTGTTTTTACATGTACATGACATATTTAAAAAATATTATTGAAAATAAAAAAAACCGAATGCATACCAACATTTTTAAATTTTAAGTTCAAAACAATCTTTATTTTTATTATTGTTGTTTAACTTACTACTTTTCGTTTTCGTTTATTTTAACTGAACTTCTTTTTATTTACTATATATACAGAGTGCAATTTTACAAAATTTGAAAATATAAATATTTAAATTATATTTCGATAATAATAAGATATTTTAAAATATTTTTTTTCGAAAATAATAAGAATTTTGTAAAAAAAAATTCTCCCCGCTTTACTGGTATTCTATTTCAATTATAAGATAATATTATAATAAATTTTATGGCTATTTATAGTGTTATTAGCGAATTAATATTTAAAATATATATTTTTAATTAATATAATAACTCCATCAAACCTGTAATGTAAAAGAACCTTTTTTTGACATGTTTACCTTTTATGTCATGCCTTCGTGAATCGGGTATAAGTAATTGTTCTACCACTTAAAAATAATTCTTTTTCAGTTTTAACGCTTAACATCAAAAATAATAGGGCTAGGAAAAGAAATTTGTGTCAACTGACAAGCCACTCCATTCTCTGCTTTCCATCCAAATTTTGGACATTACGTGTAAGTATTGCAATAACAGTAAAATGTAAATAACTAATTCATAAGTTTTAGTCAGTAAGCCACCATAGATTTGAACCTTTGAAATTTGTCAAAATGCTTAAGCCTATACTTATCCGACTCTGTTTCTAACTTTGTTCAAAAATTTTCACAAAAGATTTATTGAAACAATTAAATAAATCTTTTGTTTAAATTGTTGTCACTTTTTATTTATGATTTAGATTAAACAAACGTAATAATGGAAAAGATTAGCGTGCACAAGCACACTGGCGTATTATGTACAGGAAAAAATATTAGAAATCATTATTTTGGGTGCTATTACATTGAAAAATGCCCTTAATCATAGATTTTCTTTTATTTTACTTACAAGGATCTTCTACATTGATTTTATTATATGCATAGATATTGCCAAAATATGAGCCAATTACAGTGTGTAGTTTTATTTTTGAATATACGTCATCAAATAGTCAGTTGTATAAATTTCATTCACAAAAAGGCTAAAAAATTTCCAATGACAAAATCGTTTATTCAAAATATAAAGATATTTCTTTATTATATGTATTAGGTTGATATTACCACAGAAGCTTCACGTCGATGGTTGTTAGCTTAAAAGATTTAGTTCTTTAATAAGATGATGCCTAAGAAAAGCGAAGGCGGCCTTTAGTTGTTATGCTCGTCTTACGGAATCTACAAAAAACTGAATTGAAATTCAATTCAATTCAAATCAAGCAGTAAAATTATCTTATACACTGATGCTTGAATCTATCTAATAGTAGTCGTAAAAGTAAATAATATTTTACATATATTGCAAATAAATAATTTGCTTCAAAACATTAAAGTTATATATTACAAGCAATAATATAAATGATAGTTCTTAACAAATATTTCCAAAGAAAGTTATTTAACAATAATTCAACAAAATCTAAAATCTATTTCTTAGTTATTATCAAATATTTCAACTAAAACAAAATTGTGTGTTCAGAAACACTAAGTATACTTGTTGTCGGTACCTGTTGAGTAAATCATCATTAAGCTAAAACCATAATATAAAACGAAATATAATTGTAAAAAGTTTACACGAAAAAACAAAAACGTTGAAGTAATATCTATGTAAATGTTACGAGAGTAATATTTATGAAATGTATTATTACTTAAGTAAGCATTTACCTCAGACGGGCAACAGAGCAGTCGACGTGGAAGGAATCAGTCATGCCGATCAGAATGTCTTTGATCTTTTATTATTTAGGAAATTCAATTATATTAGTGGCCTAAAGTGATTAGATAGCAAAATAGATATTTTCCTAGAATTTTATGGACGTATCCCTCACGTCAATTACAATGGAATAATTAAAGTTTTTATGATCCTATTTGTAAGATTCAAAGCACATTTCTAATTTTCTTTGTTAAATGTCAATAATAATTTAATGAGAATATTTCGTTGTGGTTTGTTATGAACAATAAAATATTAGAATTTTTCTAACAATTATAAATTTTACATTGTAACAGTATTTGGAACAAGTGAACTTATAGCTTGCTTTGTTGTGATTTCCTTATATTATATACGTTTTTACTAATGTCATCATTTCACTCTTTTTATATATTAAAAAGTAGAAAAGTCAAGTAAATATAAAAAAAGATTAATGTAGTACAAACCTGTCTGCTGATTAAAGTTCAAGAACCTTTAAAACGCTGGCAACACAAGCTATCATCTTTATAAAATCCTTTAATTATATTATGTACACGTTAACGTTATTCACAAACACGAACCATTATAGGAGTTTCTCGTTGAACTAATCATGGCAGTGGCATTTAAAATCGCGGTTTAACTAATGTATTGGGCACAATGTTGTTGTGGGAACTTAATTTGGTTATATTTCATCGAGTAGATATCGATTTACATTCGAGTCGAGTCGGGATTGAGGATATGTAGGCCGTGGCGCGACCGCCCGCCCGCACGGTTAGCGTCCTCAGCCTGCTTTGTCGGGGCAGAGCGCAAGGGGCTTCAGTGAGCATGCGCCAAACCCTACCCGTTCATCCACCGAAACCGAATTTCTAGATTATTTAATTATATTTCAGTCAACATTTTTAATATGACTCTTGAGATAAGATATGTTTACATTTTACTATAAAAATGAAATAATAATCTACGTAGTATAAGCAAACGAATAAAAAAAAATTAAAATATTTTAAAATTTATCCGTTTGTTTATACTATTTACATTTAAAATTAAAACAAAATACTTAAGAAACTTTTTACATACATATATATGTATTTATTATGTGTGGATTTCTTTAGGTAGTACTGAATGGCGACACAAATTGTCTTTTCATTATTCACATGACGATTATTTTCGCCCTTTGAGATACACAATAGTAAAAAATGATGGATGCCACGAGCAAACTGGCGCGTATTCGTCTCGTCTTTTAAGTATTTCGTAATTTTTCGTTTCAAAATCTTTTTGCAGCGATGATCGCCTTTTTGTTATAAAATAATATGAATACTGTATATTATAAAAAAATGCCATCAATTTATCCGAAGAATAATAATGAAATAATGTTATACATTGTAATTTTGTATATTTGTTTGATAAATATAATTGAATAGCCATTTACAAATGTTTAAAAATGTTATTATCCACGTCCAATATATATATATATATATATATATATATATATATATATATTGGTGATTTGAATCATAGCTATTTTTTTGGTATTTAATTTTCTGGTTACCTCGCTTACATCTCCCAAATATGCAGACTAAGTTTTTAAAATACATAGTTCCATTGCGGAAACTACGAAAACGCAACTGTCAAATAATAAATATTTCTCTGCGTAGGATACGAACTCGCTGTCGCGTTCGTTTTAATTATAAGCAGCACAAAGGCGTGAATACATGTGAAATATAATAACATAATATATTTCCATACTCTTTAGAAAAAGTCAACTACCAGTGACTATGACTTTAAAAACAAAACAACCAGATTGAAAGTTTATTGAAAGCGCATTAGTTAGGCATAGTAGAAGCTTTTCTTTTCTTTAAAAAAAATAATTAAAATTAAGCTAAATCAGCTTCACGCAGCCACACACAGCAGGGTAGGCAGAGGAAACTTAGTGTTAAGCGACTCCGTTCCCCACTTTCCACCGAGTTCTGGAGGAATTGCGTGTTGAGTGGCGGAACTCAACGCCGCGCTTTGCCTCGACACTAGAGTGAAGAAAGGAAAATATAAATATAAATAAATATATATTTTTTAAGAAATCCTCCTTCATAATGTACCTACCCGTTACGAACTTGTTTCAGACGTCCAAAATTGGCTTCCCTGTAGAGATTGAAAGATACATCTTCGTGTTAGCAGTAGACGTTTTGGCGACAGGTGATTAATGGCTTCAATTTATTCGGTTTAAGAAAACCAGTACCAGCATTAGTGCCTTATTTTAGAACGTAATGAGAATAAGTTGTTGTATTGTATATTTATTTCTATTCTTTTCTTTTATTTAAGTACCGTAATCTAAAGAATCTATTAAATAATAGCTGTTTGTATCTAAGTAATACATATTATTCAAAACGATTTATTACTGGAGGTCTTTCATAGTATTACTACTATATAAATATTTAGAAGTAAAACCATGTGAGACCGTGTGAGGGCAGAAACGCAAAAACGCTTATCACACATACTATAGTCGACAATGATGGTGGAAATGTCATTTTTGTCACTTAATCAAACCACCATTCGACAAATATAAATATTGTCGTTGAATGGTTTTGTGAAAATTTAATTTATTAGTTTTTTATGATGTTTGTATCTACTTTACTCATTTATTACAAATATTGATAAATTGTTATTTATTACCTACGTATAAATCTTTGAAAAAAAAACTGTACTTATCATTTATATATGTACAAATACAAGACCGCCGAAAAAGCCATCGTGACGCAGGGGTAGGTATAAACGTGGGTTCCAATCCCACTTGAGGGAAAGAATGAAATATTTAATATTTACAATTCCTTGCTCTGGAAACGAGGGAAAACTTGGTGTTGACAACCGTCACTCAACACACTATGGAGTATTAAGACACTTCGTTCCTCACTGTCCACTCAAGACGCAATGTCTAATTCTCGAGGCATTAGGAGTAAATAAAAAATATATACATCATCATCAAATATTTATTTATATGCTTCAGAACTATTATATATGTATAACAGCGTTGAATGAAACGCTTCAGGGAGTTTAGAATGTTAGGAAAAATATTCTTTTTCGGAATTCCTTGAGCAAGAAGAGCAGTAAAGTTGTGCAAGTTGAGCTCAATCCTTGTCTGGCCTTCCTCCAAGAGATAAAACTCAAGTTCGCCGCGACACACATACCTACTTGAAATACTAGGCTATCAATTTTTCGAGCACTTCGATGCGATCAGATTCCATATGCAGTTAGTGTGAAACTATGAAGTTGAGAAATGGAATATCGAATATCAGCAGTATAGAATTTTGGAATTCTATACTGCTGATATTCGATTTTGGAAGTAAATCGTACAGTACGGTCGATGAGTCGTGGCTGCTCGGAAGTTATCATCTTAGAGCCTATAGGCTCTTGTAGCTTATAGGATTTGCGGGTTTGGCTGGGAGTTATAACCATTCTGTGTGGCAATCGACAACATCAACATGTAGTGTTTTTTTGTGAAAAACGTACAAATTTTCACTTTTCAAATTTTATCCTTAATTTAAAAAGTTAAACACTTAAAGTGAGTGTTTTCACTTCATGCTAAATTTCATAATTGTAGGTCCACGCATCACCCTATAAATGCAGCAAAATCGATGCATAAACTCGTATTTTTTATTGCTTTGACTATATAAGCTTTATTTTTTTCCTGGACTTCAAGGGACTATAGACTTAAATATTTAATATAAATTTAAGAAGCGATCTCAACATGGATGTTTTAGGACAACAAATTGAAACAAGGATTCCATTTTTACCTTTTAAGGTACGGAATGCTAAAAATTAAGCATATTATAATTTATAGGAAAAATGAATGTGTATTATTGTTTTAACAAAGGTTTTAAATTTTCGTGATGACAAAGTGCAAATATTAGCTTAACTAGCTAGAAAACGCTAATACCAAAAAATAACGAATAGGTTCAGTCGTGGCGCAGCGGCACGAAGTGTGACTGTAAAACCGATTGGTTGTGGGTTCGATCCCCACTCGAAGAGATGAAATATTTACTTAAATTTATAATTCCATTTCTTCGCTCTGGTGTCGAGGCTAAGCGCTGCGTTGAGTTCTGCCACTCAAAACGCAATGCCTCCAGAATTCGGCAGAAAGTGGGGGACGGAGTGGCTTAACACTAGGTTTTTCTCTGCCTACCCTGCTGTGTGCGGGATACAGCATGAAGCTGAAAAAAAAACGAATAGGTTTCAATTTCATAAATTTCAAAAATGATTCTAAATATAAACATGATTAATCAACAATGCCAAGTTTTTGTTCTTAACATAATTCTTACGGTGATGTGACAAAGAGCAGTCAAAATTCTAATAGGATAGTTGACTTTATTTCGGTGGATTGGTATTTGCCAAATAAGGAACTGATTCAGTTATTATTTCAATGTAAATTTATATAAAAATTTTACTCATTATTTATGTATTTAAAAAAAATATCATCAATTTTAGTTAACTAAATATTACCTACTATAAAGATGGATACAATTGCATTAGTAATAGTAAGGAGATCTTTTTATATATTTTTTTTTCTCATTAAATATATATATTTTTACTAATAACTTACACATTACATGGAAATGCGCGCTATCATCTAAGGCTTTCAACCTCACTTAATAATTCTAACTACCCGATTACATTACATGACTTCCATTAGCTAATATTTCAATATATAATCAGTAGTTGGTACAACATTTTAAATTAGTAAAGAAACTTATTTTTCAAATATGTACAAACTTATATGGGGCAAATAATATTTGATATTTTACAGTAGATACCGAGATAATAAACTTTAATAAAAATGCTTAGGGCTAGACCTATTATTATTTGTACCTATTCTTTCTATATATTCTATATTTCACAAATTTCAGGTCCATCATGAAATTTCATATAGATTTAAAATTAGTTTCTATTATCAAAATATAACGTGGGCATACATGGAAGATTAGAAACTATAACCATATATGTGATCGGGTTCAATCCCCAATTAGGGGAATGAATTATTATTAATTAATATTTTCATTACTTCCCTTTGGCACCAAAGCTAAGCCCGGCGTGAGTTTCCACCACTCAACACGTAATGAATCGAAATTTCGGCGGAAAGTGGGGAAATAAGTGGCTTAACACTAGGAGCCCTCTGCCTACCTTAGATTACAGCAGTGGTTCCCAACCAGTGGTCCGCGGACCATCAGTGGTCCGCAGAAGCCTAAATATGGTCCGCGAATGATTTTAATTTTATGACTGGGGATGGTGAGGCGAAGTTTCTGTTTGATTATCACAGTTAATTTTTATTATACCTACATGCATAGTGGTCCCTGCTACCAAGAATGATATAAAAATGGTCCTTGATCAAGAAAAGGTTGGGAACCCCTGGATTACAGTAATAAGATTTAGATAAAAAGGAACATCCATTCATCGAGGTCATTGGTGAAGTAGCAACTAACAAACTCACTTTCATGATCAATAGCATCAACTATAGAGAAAAGACAGTGCCCCATAGCTCTATGATGTGGTCGTTATACCGCCCTATCTGTAATTAACGAAGGCTCGACTCGCGACTAGCTCCTTTGTTCACTACAATCTACGCATTATATTACATTCTTGGGTGGTTTACCTCGTAACTTTTATGTTTAGTAGGGTTTTAAAGAAGCCTAACTCAAAAATCTTAATTATATTTATTATCTTACCATAAGAATATGTTTTAGCTTCGCTCTGTTAGACAAAATTTAAATATTAACAATTTTTCTTTAAAGAAACGGAGTGTTTTAACTCTAGGTTCCCTCTGCCTACACTGCCGTGTGCGAGATAAAGCGTGAAGCTTTGATTTAATTTTATTTCATTAAAATTCATCAAAGAGGTAATGGATACAAATCTATTTGCTGAACCAATCGTGTAACACTTTGAACGGCTTCCGTTTAATTAAGAAACTGTGTAAAATAAAAAAGGATTAGCTTCGTAGAAGTACTTTACTTGTTACTTAACTTTTAATGATTTTACAAGATATTTTGTCCTTCATGTTAATGGATTGATGTTATACTATTATACACTGGCGGCCGTTGTGGCGCATGGATACGAGACTGCCACTGTCAACACGATGGTCGTGGGTTCGATGGAAATGAAATATATGTATAATATTTTCATTTCCTCGCACAGGTACCAAGGCAAAGTGTGGCGTTGAGTTCCACCACTCAACACGCAATGCACTCGACGGAAAGTGGGAAACGGAGTGCCTTAACACTAGGCTCCCTGGTTTCCTCTAGCTACACTGCTATATGCGGGATAAAGCGCGAAGCTAAAAAAAAATAAAAATAAAAAAATATATAAAAAACTGTATAATTTCAGCGAGGGTGCTTAAAATTAAATAACAAAGACGTTTTTTTCTCGTAGAAAAGTCTCAATTCCTTTTAATTGTGTTTTGTAAAAGAGTTACTTAAGTACCTAATATAAATAGTAGAGTTTTATTAATTTTCTCATTTGTACGTATAGTAGATTTAAAACAATTATTAAATTTAAAATAGCCAATAAAATAAAAAAAATCGGAATACTTTATAAACTTTTACGTACATTAAAATAAATAATTATATATAGAAAGTCATCAGTTTTATGTTTTGGTCGATAAATTTTAAATTTATTTTATAAAATTATTACAAATACATATAAACATATATTTAAATTTATTTATATTCTTAGACAAAGTTTTCCACTGTACGGAAACTTTTTGCGTATCACAAATGATTATATGTCATATTTCATGAGTGCGTGGCAATTTCCCTACTTACGAAAAGTTTGAATATTTACATATCGTACTTTCGCGTCGGAAGATATAAATTTTAATTTACACGACTTTTAAATATTATGCATATAATAAATTCTAATATATGGTTATTTAGACTATATCATGCTACAGAAATAATAGCAACAGTCACATTCTAAAAAATATATGTTGAGGCCAGTCGTGGCGCGGCGGCACAAAGTGTGACTGTACTGTAAATCGACTGATTGTGGGTTCGATCCTCACTCGAGGAGATGAAATATTTACTTAAATTTATATTTTCATTTCTTCGCTCTGATATCGAGGCAAATCGCGGCGTTGAGTTCTGCCACTTAACACGCAATGCCTTCAGAATTCGGCCGAAAGTGGGGAATGGAGTGTCTTAATACTAGGTTCTCTCTGTCTACCTTGCTGTGTGCGGGATACAGCGTGAAGCTGAAAAAAAAAATGTTAAGCCCAGAAGTTGATAAACCTTTGTTTTGAGCTGTAGTAGCAATAATAATATAGTAATCATTATGGATATTGATAACATTTATAATTTACCTATTGATTTATTTATTTATTCATTTTATTGAAATATCGTACACAACTTTTCAATAAAATGAATAAATAAATTTTAAAAATGTTAATAAATAGGTACGTATATCATAATTATATTATCTATATACTGTTTAGTTTTTTAAGCTTCATGTTGTTTCTGGAAAGGGTAGGAAAAAAGACCAGATAACCCAGCGTTAAGACACTACGTTCTCCGTTCCCCCCGTTCCCGGCCACCGTCGGACTTACAGCCGTACGCTTGTGTCTTTGCGCCGCGACGGTCTCATGTTAGTTTAATTTATTTTAATTTACATTTTTCTTTCATTTTGTTCTTATACGTAACCCAAAATATAACATATTGCAAATTTGATGCCTATTTTGTAAACGTTAACTCGATAAGCGAGTGTATAAAACAGAATGGGCGTCGTTTTTAATGCGCCGGCATGTTTGTTATCTTTAACATTATACGTATTATGCTCCCACACGCTTTGTTTTAATTAGCATGCCGTCATCTTGTTTTAACCTAGTGACGATATCCCGAAATATCTAGATGTTTTATAATATATTTAAAAAAAAAACAACTTCCCGCATAATATCAGCAGGATAGGCAGAGGAAGTCTGGAGGCATTGCGTGTTGCCAGAAATCGACGCCACTCTTTGCTTCAATAACACAGCGGAAAAATAATAATATAAATTTAAATAAATATTTCATTTCCCCGGGTGAGAATCGAACCCACAACCAGTCGCGCTTACAGTCACAAATTTGTGCCTCTGCGCCACGACTGGCTTAAATTTATAATATTATTATAGAAATATGCTTTCGTGTAAGATACAGTTGGGTTGGGTATGATTTACACAGCACGCTGGCTGTGGTTACATGTCATTTAGATCGACGAAGCACGATATTGGTGTCCAGCAAGCAATGTCCTCAAATGGGAGAAGAATAGGAAACGGATATTTACCATATCAGTTCGTTTCCTATTACCACTACACTATTGCCACTACACTAGGAAATGCAAAATTGTACTAGATTAGCGAATTCAATTTGAATACTATTTTCGTTAGAACATCTATATTGGTTCTATATGCCGTCAAATTTGATATATATCCGTGCCGTGTGATCCCGGCCTAGAATAAGATCATCCTGTACCGGTACCGGTGGTGTCGTAAGAGGCGACTAAAGTACGTGTGGTAGAATCACGTCGCCAGCAATGGCAACACGCATGGGCAGACTTGACCGGATCATTACCACGCCCGGCATTTAAAAGCGGCGTGAAGTAGTGACTTTATGCCACTGTGTTTCGCATCAGGTAATGCCGGGCTCCGGAGTCCAAACCACCTTACAGGCAGGCAACGCACCTGCAGCTCCTCTGGTGTTGCACGGGGTTGTGGGCGGCGGTGTTCACTTACCATCAGGTGACCCGAACGCTCGTTTGCCTTGTCTTTTCCATAAAAAAAAAGAATCTATCACATTTATAACTAGCTGTTTGCCTGTACTTTTGGTCTTTATAGGACTGATCAACTTTACTTAAGGAATATAATTCATGTCATTTAAGGTATAGCTACGTTGATGGTATTCCACATTCAGATCTTCAAAATCTAATATAACGTAACAAAAAGAAACATTCTATTCGAAATCCAGTAGGGTTTGCATTAAAGGCAAACCTCAGATAAATAGACAAACAAACAGACAGATAGACAGTCAGGCTGAGAAAATACATAAACAATATTTTTATTCAGTCGACATAAAGACTCATAGAACTATTTTTCAGTTTAAGTTCAATGTATATATTTGTAATACTTAAGCACAAATGCTTATAAAACGTTAAATATTTTTTTTATAAATAAAAACAATTTATATACAGAATCGTAGTATTAAAGCTGGAATGAACATTAAGGTCGGCGGGGCCAAATTACAATTGATATAAAATTTATTAGTCCGAAGTAACAAGTGATCGCTATAAACATTTTAGGGTGCCTTGTATTTCTAATATTGTCTAGATAGATGGGAAAAAACTCTACTTTAGAAAAAGAAACTTTGTAAGTGTAGTTGAAGAAATAATTGCTAGTATAAATTAGTTACCTTTAATAACTGTTGATTTCCATACAAAAATTGAAAGGAAATTGAAATTTTTATATGGAATTTTAAAAAAAAGATTGAATTATAATATACGTGGTGTAACTCAATCGATGAATCAAGCGTGATCTATACGAGGTACGAGGTAAGGGTTTACAATATCTATCCATATTACCACAGTGTATGTCCAGCGATTTTCACACGGTCAGCAGGATTTAAGAATTTGTTTTTTTTTGGAAAAATATGGATTGTAAAAGAAAATTATAAGTAGATAAATTTTTTCCTTGATATAGCTAAATTAATAAAAGGCATTTCGTTTTTGAGAAAGTAAAATGTAACCAATAACTTTCAGAGGCTGTAGCAAAAAAAATAATTATGATTTTTTTCCACAAATAATTTCAAACTTCTAGTATTTTTGCTGAATATTCTTTAAAATAATGCTCGACAACAATATTTTTTATAGATAGGCAAATCAGAACAAAAGTTTAATTTATATTATATCATAAATTTTATGTACATGTCATCACCGCAATTTCATAATAAAAAAATATATGCCGAAATATCACATTTGCGAGTTACTACAAATATTTCACGTGTAATGGCTTTCTAGGGAATGACTGCAAAAGACTTGAGCCTTGAATAATATATATTTCATAGCAACGAAATACGATTTTATGCACGACTGGAAAATGAAAAGACTAATTTGGAGAATAAATCTTTTTAAATTAACATTTATAATGTGATAAAAAGAAAAAGAAATTCTTCTTGCTTTTCGATTTCTCTATACAATACAATATACTTGTATGTACGAGTATATAAGATGAGTTATGCTTATTCACAATTTGTGCTGAAATTTAAATATACTTTTTTAGCTTCACTTTGTGACTCATACATACTAGGATAGGCCCTACCCTCAACCATGGACGTGTAATATTTTTATACTGCCACTGACGTAAACGGAGACGTTCAAAATACGTACGATGAATCAACGCGCTCCAATAGAATGAAATCATTTTCATCCGCCGATTATTCATTCGATTGACAATGTCAAGATTCTATAATTTTAGGCTATTGGCGATGTTGACTTAAACTCGCGGTGGTTCTTAGATTTTGATTCCTTGAAAATCGATTTAGGCCGTTTATGATTAGTAAGTTGATAAACAACTTACAATCATATTCATTCCATCAACTAAATAATAAAAAGTAACACTTACACTGACGCTACGTATCGCATACGTCAGGTACTCGAACTTACCTACTTAGACACGTGACACGCATCTGCACACCCCCGTTTCACATGCGCCTTTGGTGACTAGGAAACTACCAAAAAAGTGGCGTGATCGAATTCCCGCGAAAAATTAAGTTATGAACAAAAATCCGCCAAGGTGGAGTACCACGTACGTACGTCAGTGGTTAAGGGTTAAGACATTTCCATTGCCCACTTTCTGACGAATACTAGAGGCATTAAGTGTTGAGTGCGCTTTAATGAAAATATTCAATATTTCATTTCCCGAGTGGGAAATCGAACCCACAACTATCGCGTTTCTAGCCGCACGCTTGATCCTCTAAGCTACGTTGACCTCAGACATTAATTAAGGTTATATTATTTAATGATATTGAGATGAGTATAAAAAACATAATTAGTACGAATTTACTACTAAAAGCATTTTTATGTTCCACTAATAATTATAAGGATTATCAGCCTCGAGATAATTAATACTGGCAACAGAAATGTAAGGTTAGCAGCGAGAAGGAAGTAACATTTCCTATTTTTTTGCTACGAATCACGACAGCTCTGGAAAATTTTGCTTATAAAATATTCCATTCTGAAGTTCTAGAGCGCTGATGTAAACATTTTTTATATGAAAAATTCCCACCGCATCTGTTTAAATTGTATCGATGTTGATTTTAAACATTATCTACCCACTCGCCCTGGATTTTTATGAGTTTACATAAAATTACAATAAAAATATTTTATTCAAGACACTTTTTATTTAACGTTTGAATTAACATTTTTATTTAAATATCTAATATGATTTTGTTACAATTTAAAATTAGAAATCTTTCTATTATGTAAAAAAAATAGGTTATTAGTATGACAGCGAGTTTTATGTGGTAGTGAAATCGTTTAGCCAGTAAAGCGACCTCAAGGTGATAAATTAAGTGAGGAAGGGGGAAGTCCCATTTTGATACAAAAAAAATAGTTTGGAGGCCGCCGTGGCGCAGGGGCACAAGTACGTACGAGCGACTGTAAAGGCCACTCAGTAGAATTAAATATTTAATATTTTCAATTCGTTAGTCTGGTAACGAGGCGAAGCGCGGCGTTAAGTTCTGCCACTCAACACGCAATGCCTCAAGAATTCGGCGGAAAGTGAAGAACGGAAGTGTCTTAATGAGGATCTGTCTGTCTGCCTCCTGAGAAAAAAGTGAAGTTCGTGCCCACTTTTACTTCATAAATACATACATACATATATAAATATATATTATATATATAACTTTAGTTTTCACGAAAAATACAACTACTGACGGGTAATAATTGATAAAGATAAAAAAAAAAGAATATTCTTTTTTAATTTTTTATAAAAGAAAGGACATTATTATTAATTATACGTTGATATCTATTTTTTAACATGTATATGTTTTTAAGTATATGTATAAATCTTCATTTAGTTTTTTTATATTGTAAATATGAGTAAATATTTAGCGCCATCTAGTCTACTATTAAAACAAAACCATGAACAAATACAGCTGACTCTAAACATCCTCTTAGACAAAAGGTTTCACGTAATTTTCGTAATTTCAAAAAGATGCCACTCTACCAAAACATTCTGAAAGAATATTCTTATTCTAATAAAAAGCAATAAATAAAAATGGACAAAAAAAAATAATAGAAAATAAACTAGCCATATTTTTAACTACTTGCGAAGCTCTCTTTCTCTCTGTTTCAATTTCACGTTGGTTATAAAGTAATTAATTACTTAAAAACCTCGATAGAATGACTGAAATATCCACGACTAATATTTTATTAGATCATCTAACGCAGCTACGTTTTGAATGCACTAATATTAATGAGTGTTTCAGCTATTTCGGGCTAGCGCCGTGCAACGCCAACTAGAAATGAGACACAATTAGGTGTCCGTTACAAACTACAGAAGAGCTGCACTACTAATTCTATTTACATAAAGCACAAGTGAAATATATAAAATATTATTATTATAAAATAATCAAATGAAATCTTACGTCTAAATGAATGTGAATAATAACGAAAATGATACGGTTTTTATGCTTCGTCATACTTAAATTACTGTGCTACGTTCACGCAGATAGGACTGTCGGTGAGTTGTTTTCTATTAAGTATATAGACTATAAATTGATCGCAATTATTATTTAAATTTTGTTTAATTATATAAACTTTGTAGGAGCAATATTTGATGACGGAAGCTTTTTATACGAAGCGGCCTTTAAAGTTGCTCTTAAAGAAGCATCTAAAAATGAAGAAAATCCGTTCGTGCCAAATGTTGTAAGAACTGCTCCTGAAGACATTTTAGAAACGGAAAATGCTTTTTGTACAATTTTAGAGGTCACATATTTTTAAAATTCTTAGATAGATACAATTTTTTTATGCATTCAAAATTATAGGATTTTATCACTGTTTTTAGGGCTCTACATTTGGAATATTTGGACCTACAAATAAAATCAGCCTCCAACATATACAAGCTATTGCTGATTTTAAAGAAATACCTCAAATTATAACGGAACCGATTGAAATTCAAAATCGAAATTGGTCAACGATTAATTTATATCCCCATCACATTACATATTCAAAGGTGTTATTTTTTTTTATTTAAAATGAATCTTTATAAGTAAGCACTTTATTTTAAGCACTTTATTTTATTTCAGGTTTTTGCCGATATAATACAAATGAAAGGTTGGACTGATTTTACAATAATTTATGAAGGCGCTGAGCTATTGCCTTACTTGGATAGTATAGTGACAATGCAAGATATAGATTCGGGAGATGATATTTCAATGACCGTAGTTCAACTTCCAAATGGCGATGATTATAGGTACATAATTATAATATAATTTTTATAACACAATAAATTTCTAAATTACTATGCTTTTATCACGTTTTTCAGATCGCAGTTAAAAACCATAAAAAGCTCGGGCTCAGTGAATTATTTATTAAGTTGTAAAAACGAACACTTATCCCTTGTTTTAGAGCAGGCTCAGCAAGTTGGAATAATGTCAGATCAACATAGTTATATTATAATGGATCCTGATTTTCAAACGATAGATATTAGTCCCTTTAAACATGGTGGTTCCAATATAACAGGTATTTTTATTTTATTTTTAAATTGTACACAAGTAAAATATTCTTTAAAACACTATTTTGTTTTCTAGGAATTAGGTTTTTCGATCCTAATTTAGAAGACATTCAAACATTTATAAATTCTTTAAATGAAAATGTAAAAGAACTTTCTGAGGGACAAAATGTAGAGCCGATTGAAGATAGCGGTCTTACTTTCAATTTAGCCCTTGTCTATGATTCGGTCATGATATTCACATCAGCGATAAAAGCATTAAATTTAGAAGAAGGTGCAAAATTTACTTGCGATAGTGATGAAACGTGGCCATTAGGCTCGACAATTATTAATTATATTAGGACCGTAAGTTGAATTTTATTTAAATGTATTTTATTTATTATATTTTTTTCAGCTTTAGGCTTTATCTCGCTTATAGCAAGCAGAACAGAGAGGCTATTTTGCGTTTTCCACCCACGTTCAAGATGAAAATGAAAATAATTCATTCCCCTGAATGAAAATCGAGCCCACACATTCATGATTAAAGTGTAACGCTTTCCCACTGCGTCCTGATGGCCTCTAACTCGTTCGTATGTGTATAGTTACATAAGTAGGCGTGCTATTTTTCATTTTTGAAGGTAATATTTATGTTTTAGATGACAGTTGACGGTTTGACCGGTTCCGTAAAATTTGATGATGAAGGTTTTCGTTCAGAAATCGAAGTTGATGTCCTCGAGGTTATGGCGCATGGCCTTGAAAAGGTTTGTAATTATTTTATTATGGATGGTAGAGAAAACTTTTTGACATGTTAGATAATTCCCCTTTTGGAAATCACTATAAAGTATAATTTTTTTGAATTTCATTAAGTATAACGTTTATAGCGAGGTATGCACAGAAATATCAAGACAATTCGTTGTCAAATTTTCGTCCAAACTCGTGACCTTAAAAATGATTGATCAGATCTCAAAGGTGCACTTTATCTTACCCGATGGGTAAAATGTTAACAAATTATGCCTCCATGTGAAAATTGAACTCGCTTATATATTTTTTAAAAAAGCAATCTCAGATCGAATTTGAATTCACACCCTTATTTTCCATTGCCTGATTCGAAAGTCGGGCAATGGAAGAAACTAAAAAACCACAATTGTAAAATTTAAAAATGTTGTACAGTTATTGGGTTTATATATTAAATTTATTTCAAGGTTGGAACTTGGACAGCTGAAGACGGATATACCGGATCAAGAAGAATTATTCCTTCAGTTGAACAAGAGAAAAATGATACCATGAAAGGAAAAAATTTTATAGTTTTAACAGCTTTGGTAACTCTAAAAATAACCTAAAGTAAAATAACCTTTTAATGAAGATGTATTCAAATTTTATTGCCTAACTGTAATTATTTCTTTAAGAGTCCTCCCTATGGTATGTTGAAAGAATCTTCAAAAACGCTTGAGGGTAATGACCGCTATGAAGGTTTTGGAATAGAAATCTTCGAAGAACTTGCAAAAATGAACGAATTCAACTACACATTTGAGATTCAAGCCGACGGAGTTTACGGTTCATATGATACTAAAACAGGCAAATGGACTGGAATGATGGAGAAGATAATGGACGGTGTAAATACCATACTTTACCTATATCTCTAAAACGATTTGATATTTTACCAATATTGTAATAATATATGACAAATTTTGTTTATTTGTAAAAGAACATGATATTAAAAATACTATTTATTTTATTATTTCAGAGAGCTGATTTTGGAATAACTGATCTAACAATAACGGCTGCTAGGCAAAAGGCTGTTGATTTCACAAGTCCTTTCATGAATTTAGGTATAACAATATTATACAAAAAACCCACTAAACAACCACCTAATTTATTTTCTTTTATTTCACCCTTTTCATATCAGGTAATTAATACTTATGTACAAATGTTGTTAAAATATAAATTAATAATAAAGTATATAGCTGACTACAGTGAAAATTCATACAAAAGGCATTCTTTTTTTATACTTCTACAGTATTTATAAAATTCTCTTATAATCAAATGTTAAGATAGTCGTTAAATTTCGGTGTAGTGTATACAAATAAAAATTGATTTATTGCTACCTGCGATACATTACAGTTAAATATGAAAATTCAGCAAAATATTTTATAGGTGCTCGTGTATTATAACATATTCCAAATTTATTATTCCTATTTTCTGTTCTTTCTGGAATTGGAATTAACATTTGTAAAAAAAATATATATATACAAATTATCTTTTATTGTTTAAATTTCGTGGCACATTGAATAATTGACAGGTATGGGGTTGGTTGGCGGGAGCGTATGTTGGAGTCTCGGCACTATTATTTCTACTCGGAAGATTTGCTCCAGAGGAATGGCAAAATCCATATCCTTGTATAGCAGAACCGGAAACTTTAGATAACCAATGGACTTTTGCTAATTCGTTTTGGTTTACTTTGGGTAGTGTGCTCACTCAGGGATCCGAAATAGCGCCTATGTAAGTATTTACCAATTTTCATCAAAAATTTTTTACTATCAATTAATAAAATTTGTACTTTTGAATGTAATTTCATTTTAGCGCTGTGTCAACCAGAATGGCAGGTAGTATGTGGTGGTTTTTCACTTTAATTATGGTATCCTCCTACACTGCTAACCTTGCAGCATTTTTGACAGTCGAGTCGAAATTTTATGCTATTAAAAGTGTTAACGACTTATCGACAAATCCATATGGAATAACTTATGGTGCTAAGAAAGGAGGTGCCACCTTCAGTTTTTTTAAGGTATTTATTATTATAATTTTTTGCTTGCTTGTGATAAAATTTCCGTTTGGGCTTATATATATTTTATATGTTTTATATTATAGGAATCGGACAACTTATTATACCAAAAAATGTATCAATATATGGAAGCCCATCCGGAGCTAATGACACAGACAAATGATATTGGACTAGATCGGTAAGTTTTTAAAGATATATTTGCAGACCAAAAATATTTTTTAGATAAGAATATTTTTATTATTACAGAGTCAAATCTGAAACTGAGAATTATGCATTTTTGATGGAGTCTACGTCAATCGAATATATGGTAGAAAGAAATTGCGATGTCGCGCAAGTTGGTGGACTATTAGACAGTAAAGGTTACGGCATCGCTATGAAGAAAAGTAAAAGCTCATATTAATCAATTTTCATAATTTTGTACATTTCCAGAGTAAGTTTTTCTATCAATTAAAATCTGATTTATAGATTCACCATTCAGACAACCAATGAGCGAATCAATACTGCAATTACAAGAACAAGGCAAAATAACAAGGATGAAAGATAAATGGTGGAAGGAAAAAAGAGGTGGCGGTGCGTGTGCGGTAAGAAATATTAAATATAATATACTATTGATATATATATATATATATTTCTTTTATATTTTCTTCTGTCAGAAGAGCTAAAGAATATTTCGATTGATTATTTTTCATAAGAATGATAGCGTCTCGGTATAACATTGCTATACAATATATGTTATATTTTTTGGTTTTCCTGATTGTTATTGTTTGAACTAAATTTATTATTCACAGATACAAACTTTGTATTTTTTTTAGCTTCAACGCGCTTTGTCTTGTTCCCCCGAGTGACAAACGAACAGAACCATCGCGTTCACAGCTACGGAAAAAAATTGATAATTTTATAATATACATTTTAAGTGTGATATAAATGTGCTGAATATTGTAATCTACTTTATTACGTAAATAATTTCTTCATATTTAAATTAAAAATGTCAAAGATTAACATAAAGTTCTGCATAGGTAGATGCTATTCATCCCAAAGTCGTGGTGCAGGAGTACAAGTACATGCGACTGTAAACGCGACAGGTTGTGGATTCGATTTCCACGCGAGAAAATGAAACATTTAATATTTTCATTTTCTTCGTTCTGGTAAAGAGGTAAAGTGCTGAAGTGAATTCTGCTTCTATATGGGGAACGGAAGTGGATTAACGGGAACAGAATGTATTAGCACTTTATTTGTCCTTTCATCATAATAATGAAGAAGTAAAATACTTATTTAGAAAACGTATAAAAACTTTGAACGTAGCGGGACTCGAACCCGCGCCTCCTGGAAACCCTAAGTGTGGATTAACACTTTAAAAATGTTTAAAGATGAAGAAGTGGCTTATAATATTGGTAAGATTACAATGAATACAAAAAGCTGCGGAATATTTTTTTCGTTCAACGTTATTTACACAACACTACAATGGCATCCTTAAATTTAAATATTTATGCAGAATTATAATATTCTGATTGAAGTTAATTTTTAAAGGATGACGATGCAAGCAGCGGTGACGCTCAGCCTCTGGTTTTAGCCAATGTGGGTGGAGTCTTCATTGTTCTGGTTGCAGGCTCTGGCTTGGCGGTAATTTGTGCCTTTGTAGAAATGATCATTGATGTTTGGATGACGTCGCACAAGATGAAGGTATGGATAAGTTTATTAATAACGATACGCTAATCAATCCCATTAAGATATTTACCAGTAGTATTATTTTTGTATACACAATATGTTTTATTTATGCTAATTTCTAGCAGAAATGCATGTTCCAGCACTGTACCCTTCCTTATTATTTGGCAACCTGACTTGCAACGTCACTTCATTTACAAGGTATCACGTTTTAATTCATTTACGTTACTTATTTTGTTTTTCTCATCTTAATTACCTGCATCTAATGCAGATTAATAAGTCATTCATAATATTCGATAAGATTCTATTAATATATAGTTTAAATGATCTTTAATTTGACGAACTGATGTCGGTGAATTTTGTTCTTTGCTATAATTATAAATATATCTTTAAATATTTCTATATAACTCTATGTTATACGAAATATATATCCTTATACATATATAATATAATCTAATTTTAGGTGCCATTTAAAGAGGAATTAATTGCGGAACTAAAGTTTATACTTAGCTTTAGTGGAGACGTTAAACCAGTTCGTCATCGAGAATCTACTGGAAGCGATTCGAAAGGCTCAAAAAAAGAAGAAGAAAATGTAGGAGAAGATCCTGAATTACCAAGAGACGATGATGAGAGACATGAACTGGCTCCCACGCCACACTCAAACAGATCAAGCCATTCACATCATACAAGCCATAGTCGTCGGCAAAGTAATGCGGTACAGATGGCAAAAATGCGTAAATATACTAGACAAACTTCGAACATGTCTTAGGTATATGATAAGAATTAATTAAATAAAATAGTATCAGTAGAAGTAGGTGGTCGATGATATAGTTATCAAATACGAATAAAATATATCAAAGTTTTCTTTTTGTTCTTTTTGACGTAGAATTTTTCACCAAAAATTTTGAGTCATACCTAAGAATTGTATTTTATATCTTACATATCTAGCATACATTTTTCATTATTTTAATCATCGTAAATTTTACAAAATTTTGTTATTTAAATGGAAAATTTATTATTCAATAGTAGTAATATATGTAATTTGATTGTATAAGTGCGGTTGCAATACATAAGTTGAAATAAATTTAAATAAAAAAATAATTTAAATATTTTAAATAACGAGCTTATACAAAAAAAAAACGCAACATGTACAGCAATAAGTTTGTGAAGCAATTTGTTCAGCTAATGGAAAGCCGTGAAAGATTGTGGTCACCGAGGTCGGTGTCCATTTCCAACGGACAGTGAAATAATGACCGTATATATCATTCAATATGCACACTTTACGTTGTTAATATAAATCGTCTCAAATTTCGCAAGATGCTACTTTATATAAAGTATATCTTCCAATATTAAAGCATCAAGCCCAGACCACAAAGAATGGTTGTCAACACTTTGTGAACGTATTTTCATTTTTATTTTAGTTATATATATTAAATTAACGTTATATTTATATTACTAACCGAACATTTGTAAATTAGTAAAACATACAATGAAAGCAAAATTCCTCAATCCAAGATTTTCCCTTACTTTTAAGAAAATCGAATTGCGAAGTAGGAAGAAAATCTGTTGAAAGATTAATGTATTCTTTACTTACTGCCTAAAGATATTAAAATTCAGTTTTTTTACGATAAATATGTGCTTTAAAAAAATTAAAACACTTAGAAGTTTACACATGTATGCTTACCAAATCGACGTAATTATGTAGAAAAATAAAATCTGATTACAATAAGCTTATTAACATTAATGTTTCGATAAAAGTAGATATTTATTATTTTCACCTATAACTTATTAGTAAAAAAAAGACTTAAGTAGTGGATGTAAACCATTAAACATATTTTACGTTAAAGTGGCTATTATTCTCATATTTTCATAATATTTTCCATTAAACTAAAGGTCAAGAACATGTTCTACCATAATAGGATACCAGGATGTAGTGCTTTGGGTAAATTTATCGCTTCTCTATATAATAGAAGTTAATAAATTCTTCATAGAAGGCTCGATTTGGAACGGTCAGTTTTTGTCACAGTAAAGGTGTCAATAATATAATGCTATAATTAATTATACGTTTTATTACCATTGCTTATACTATAATTGGATATTATAATTGGGACGTGTTTGACTGTATTTAACAGTTCTAGATGCTATTAATTTCAATAGAATTTTGTTACATGTATATAGGTAGGTGCTCCATGGTCTGGTCTTTAACGTATTAAAGAAGGTTAAATAAAATTTCCTTAAATACTTTAAAATAGTTTTATTAGAAGTAGACATTTTTTTTTTTGTCGGAATAGGTTGACATAAATAATCATTTATTTATACATCATCACAACTATAAACTACAAAACTTAAATATAAATAATATTATAATAAAGAATATTGAATTGAAATGTGATTTTTTATCCTTAAACAGGACGGCTGTAGATTCAGTTTCCACTCGTGGGAATAATTTATTTTCATTCTCTCACTCAGTTAACAAGATAAAGCGCGACCTTGAGATTCCTTAAGAGAGCGGAAGTCAACGCCAGCTACGTCTGTGTCTCGAAAATGGAGCGGATATGTAGAACGGAGTGTTTTAACACTAGCTTCCCTTTGCTTACTCTAGTATATGCGGAATACAGCATGAAGATATCAAATAAAAATATTCTAAGAACTTACATATATTATTGAAGAAACAAAATATTTAAGAATATTGTCGTCGCCTCGCAAAAGCGACACTTAAGCCACCAGAAGAATGTCTAGAACTATGTGAATGGTGTGTTCTATGAGTGTCGGTGGATTTCGCTGACCGCAGTGATTTTAACGATTTGATCTCATCTTTGCCTTCTAATTCTGCTAACTGTTCCGCACTTCCTGTTTCCGTTTTAGTCGCGCGTCTTACAGGCTTTATATCTCCGCTGAATTTGAGAGCGAATTTTAATTCTTCTACTAATTCAAATTTAAAGGTTGTCTGAAATTTAGATGAGTGCATTTCTTTATTAATTGTATTATTAAGCAGCCGTTGTAGCGCAGTGGCACTGCATCTGACTGTAAACGCGACAGTCGTGGATTAGATTTTTGTGCGAGGGTATAATACTTTGTAAATTATTTTCATTTTACATGAGGCCAGTCGTGGCACAGGGGGCCGAGCTGTGACTGTAAAACCGACAGGTTGTGGGTTCCATCCCCATTCGAAGAGATGAAATATTTACTTAAATTAATACTTCCATTTCTTCACTCTGGTGTCGAGGTTAATCGCAGCGTTGAGTTCTACCACTCAACACGCAATGCCTCCAGAATTCGGCAGAAAGTGGGGTACGGAATCTCTTAACACTAGGTTCCCTCTGCCTACCCTGCTGTGTGCGGGATACAGTGTAAAGCCGTTGCTGTGCGCCACAGAACTTGATCGTCTATGTCTTTCTTGTTCCTGAGTTTTTCTTGATAAAGTTTTGGTTTTTGTAAAGAGTGAAGTGAACATTGATCGGTCTAATGCTCGACGCTAACTTCCATCACTCAATAGAAAATGTCCTGAATATTGGGTGTGATATGGGAAACAGAGTGTCTTCTTATTAATCCAATAATGTATGTTTTCAATAACTAAATAAATATTTCTACTACTGTAATCCTTATCACAAAATATTTATCGAAAATTAATTTTATTACAATTTTTTTTTGTTATGATTAGATACACATAAATTTATATCGTTACATATAAATAAATGTAGACTTGTTATTGAAAAATATACTTCGGTTTTTAAATTTGCTTAGGAAAAAAAATTTAAATGTTTTTGGTTTCTCAGTTTGTTTAGACAGAGCGCGAAGTTTTCTTCACAACTTAACGTAATATGTCTAATAGGTACATACACTCATATAAATGTTAATACTTACATTGTACTTGATAGAACGTTTAAAAACACCCCACATCATGTCTAATATCGAAATTAATAGTCCAAAGAGACATCCCACGCCGAGAACCACGAATGCTCCCAGCATATTTTTCATTCCTAGTTGTTTTTGTTCTTGATTTTGTTTTTCCTGTTAAATATTTTTATTAGTGAATATAACATAAATAAGAAAATCCGAGTGAGTTCAAGCTAAAAATTCTACGTAAAAATATGCAAGAAAAAATTGTTTATTTCATGAAATATTTGATATTTTTTCCTTGCTCTGATAACAAAAGCGCGGCGTTGAGTTTCGCCATTCAACACGCAAAACCTCGACAATTCGGCTTTAAGTGGGTAGCAGAATTGTCTTAATGAAAACGGAGCATCTTAGTAGTTTTTCATAAGGTTCCACCTGCTTACCCTGCTATGTGTGATACAACGTAAAACTAAAAATATTTACTATTTATTAACCTTTTAAAGATTACAATTATAAAATGAATTGCTGATAAAACAAAATATCAGTTTTGTCTACAAATATAGAGAAAACTAAACGTAAAATGTAAATAACAAAAAAATATCTGTATTAGTTTTGAAATGAAGCAAGAGTAATGAAAGTAAGTAAAAGTAAGTAAGTACAACGAAATTGGATTAGACAATGCAATAAGATTCAATATTTATTTTTTAAAGCGAAACTTAAAACTTACACCACATTTTCCTCCGCCTCGTTTCTCTTTCCACCACAGGTCCTTTAACTTTTGTATTTCGCCTCTCTCTTTTAGGCTCAATATGGCTTCATCGATATATTTTTTGTAAGCAGATCCTAAAATGTTGTACATCAATATGAATATTTTTTATATGATATTTTTTTTATCAGCTTCACGCTGTATCCCGCACACAGCAGGGTAGCCAGAGGGAACCTAGTGTTAACAAACTCCGTTCCCCATTTTCCGCCGTATTCTTGAGGCATTGCGTGCTGAGTGGCGGAACTCAACGCCGCGCTTTGCCTCAACACCAGAGCGAAGAAATAGAAATGTAACTGTAAATAAATATTTCACTTCCTCGAGTGGGGATCGAACCCACAACCAGTCGATTTTACAGTCATATAAGTAATATATATACAATTTAAGTTAATATTTTAAGTTTTATTACCTTTTTTCATACCAATGCCGTAACTCTTAGAATCTAACAATCCGCCCACTTGTAGTAAATCACAATGTCTCTCTTTATAATATTCAATGGACGTGGATTCCATGAAAAATGCGTATGTTGAATTTTCCGCTCTAAAAAGAAAAAAATCATGTGAAAATATGTAATGTTTAACAACATATTTTATATTTGAGGCCAGTCGTGGCGCAGGGACACAAGCGTATGACTGTAAGCGCGACAGGTTGTGGATTCGATTCCCACACAAGGAAGAGAAATATTTAATATTTTAATTTCTTCGCTTCGCCGCTCAACATACAACATTTCGAAATTCGGCGGAAAGCACGGAGCGGATTTTATATAATTTTATCTAACATACAATAACCTAGAGTCCTAACACTAAGCTCCCTCTGCCTACCCTGTTGTATGTGGATTTCAGTGTGAAGCTGAATAAAAAAATTATAAAACACATTTTTACAATAATAAATATATATATATATTAAATATATGAAATCCTAAAATAATAAAGTGATTTATTATAACCCACTTATGTATTTTACGTACCGCGCTACGCCATCATTGTTTTCTTTAACCAGCCACTTTTTGTTCACCATATTATCGTACATGGTTCTATATGTCGGTGAATCCTAAAAAAATAAATAAAAAAAAACTCTTTAACAAAAATTCAGATTCTGACGACATTAGATGGAAATAATTGATATTTATGTTGGATATAAGATTTTTCCCATACAAAAACGCTCTGAAAAATGAATAAATAATTAGAAAAAAGCTGATAATCTTCAAATGGCTTAACATACTTTCTTAAGAAATGAGAGTAAGAAAACTCTCGACTAACTTACCTTTTAAACAAAAAAAATTAAGTCGACTCATCCGTTTGGGAGCTATGATGCCAAATACAGATATACAAATACAAACAGACACAGACATGTCACACTTTTAACGCCTATACTTTTTCATCGGAAGTTAATAAAAAAATAGTATATCAGTGTAATAATAGGGTATTTTAAATTATTTTAAAAGTAAAATTTATTAATTATACAAAAATGTTTAAATAAATATTTACTTTGACCTCGAAGAGGTACTCAAAAGGTCTCTCTACTCAACCTTCTGAATAAATATATTTTTCAATGTCATTCAGTAATTCATGAAGTTTTTATTTTATTTACATTACACTATGTTATTTAATAGATAAACGCCGTAAAGTACTAGTATAGTAAAGCTAATTACATCAATACTATCATGGTTAATAAATAATAAAAAATAATACTAACCCTAAAAAAGGCAAGGGTGGAACCTTTTTCTTTAGCGCCATACGATATTGACTTGTGCTGCTGAAGTTCATCAACAGTTTCAAATGGGAGAACATCTTTCTCCACTGTGAGAAACGCTACTAATGTTCCAGTGTACGATGCCACCATCACCATGGTGAAGAACCACCATATACTAGTAATCATTCTTGGCGCTATTGCACTGTAATTTGTGTAAATATGAATTAATGAAAACAAAATATTTTAACTTAACGTTATTAAGAATTTTTCCATTTTCGTGTCTGACTTTTAAATGGTATATAAACATGTATTTATGTCTTTTTTTTTAATTTCATTAAAATATATTTTAGCGATTCTCTCTCAATGTAGAGAACGCAGATAGTCTAGTGTCATGTCTCCGTGTTCTCCAATTTGTAGGTGTTTTATATTGAACGATAGAACCTTACGCCGCTTTTTGGCTTATCAGAACATAAAAATGAAAATGAATTGATACAATTATTTCCCCGATTATAAATAGAATCCACATTTATCTTTTAGTCACAATATATTAAGACACTTCCGATCCTCACATTCACCGAATTTTTGAGGCATTGCGCGTTGAGTGGCGGAACACAATGCTGCGCTTTGCCTCAAAGGAAAATATTAAATAACTTATTCCCCCGAATGGGAATCGAACCCATAACCGTTAACCGTTAAAAGTAAGTATATATTATTTTTGTATTAAATAGTAATTTTATTATTCTTAAAATATATTCACGAGCCACCGCTAGTTATTTAAGGAGGCGAAGTGCGAATTTCTTCTAACAAAGAATTCGATTTGCAAAGATTTTATCGCAATCACTAATAGACTGTTGTCACGTATTATATACCTATTATTACGTGGTTGGCATGAAATGGCCACTTTTGGTACAAAAATGTTAATATAAACATGTTTAGGTACTGTATAAAATTATTCTGAGTTATTTAAAGTACGCGTGGCATAAAAACAAATATGTTATTTTACACCAAATGATTTGGTTCTATCTTGTGTTTTAATTTTTAAACGATAGCTTGACATAAATATTATATATTCTTTATTGCACATATAAAAAATATGAAAAAGGGGCCAGTCGTGGCCCAGGCGCACAAAGTGTGCACCACTCGAGGAAATGAAATATTTATTTAAATTTATATTTTCATTTTTTCATAAAGCGTGGCGATCAGTTCCGCCACTCAACACGCAATGCCTTCAGAATTTGGTGGAAAATGGGGAACGGGGTGTCTTAGCACTAATTTCCCTCTGCCTACCCTGCTGTGTGTGGGATACAGCATGAAGCTGATGTATTTGATTTCTTAATTTAAAAAAAAAAAGTAAAATACAATGAAAAAAATATTTTCTTCGCTCTGGTGTCGAGGCAAAGCGCGCCGATTTATTCCAATATTCAATACGCAATGCCTCCAAAATTCGGCAGAAAATGATGAACGGAGAGTCTTAACACTAACTTTCCTCTGTCTACCCTACTGTGGGCGGGATATAGCGTGACGTTAAAAAAAACGTTACATCACAACTTACATAGGAGCAATTTCTGAACCTTGTTGCATAACTGATCCAATAATAAGCCAGACGGAATTCGCGAAACTAAATTGATTGCTGAGTTCCTCCGGCTGTTCAATGCACGGGACGGGATTCTGCCATTCTTTGTGAGATATTCTACCGACGAATATCATTATTACACCCAGGCCTAGCTGTACTAGCATCATATAGTACCATACCTGGAATTAAGATATTAATAAGTAATAGCAATAATATGGAACAGCCGTAGATATGAATAGTTATTAAATACTTCTTAAAATAATAAAAATAAGAAAACAATATTAACTGTGGTTTTGGAAATTTAAATTTTGTAAAAGACAAACTAATGCGTAAATATTTAACTTCGACAGATATTGTAGAAAAAATAAACAAAACTAAGAATTTTGGTAAAATAAATAAGTGGTGGTGAAGCCAGTAGTGGCTCAGAGGCACAAAGCCGACTGGTTGTGGATTCGATCCCCACTCGAGGAAATAAAATATTTATTTACATTTATATTTTCATTTCTTCGCTCTGGTGCCGAGGCTAAGTGTGGCACTGAGTTCCGCCACTCAACACGCAATGCTTCCAGAACTCGGCGAAAAGTGGGGAGCGGAGTGTCTTAACACTAGGTTCCCTCTGCCTGCCTATATAGCGCGAAGCTGATTATTTATTATTAAATAAGTAAATTCTCTACGATTTTAATCGGTAAATCTAATGACATGATTGTTTTTATTATACACTTATTTTACAGAGTAAGCTGTAAAATCATTTTAACCTCTGAATTAGGTGAAATACATTTATATACCTTCAAGTATTTGTTCGAGAGTCTATAAATTGATAACAAAATGATAGCGTAAATTCTTACCTCTTTTGAAAATACAGCCATAAAGGAAAACATCTCCGGTGGCTGTTTGCTCGGCTCTTTGTATAAAATTCCTATACCCAGTGTCATAAATGGTGTAGAAAAATCTATTCCTTTCTGTCTGTTCGTCGTTATAGTGAAGTCACATATAGCGAAATCTGCGAGCTGTTAAAATGATTACTATACATTAGTGAAATAATTCGTTTTAGATCAAAATAGTTTTTTATCAGAAAAAAGATGTTATCACTTGAGTGACAGATTTAAGGCGGGTCACAAACATAAAGTTAGATGGCTTCTCAAAGCACGTAATGTATCTAAATGATGCCGTCTTGGTGTAGCGGCAAATCAACAAAAAAAAAACAGTTTCACGCTGTATCCCGCACACAGCAGGGTAGACAGAGGGAACCTAGTGTTAAGACACTCCGTTCCCCACTTTCTGCCGAATTCTGGAGGCATTGCCGCGCTTAACCTCGACACCAGAGCGAAAAAATCGAATATATAAATTTAAGTAATATTTCATCTCCTCGAGTGGGGATCGAACCCACAAGCAGTCAGTTTTACAGTCACACTTTGTGCCGCTGCGCTACGACTGGCCTCTAATGACATTTTAATATAAATTAATTAATTTTAATATAAACTAATACATTTATATTAAAATATCACACTTATAAATTTATATAATAAAAATATATAACATATAATATCTTACGTCTTCACGTAATCTCATCACCATCCCCGTAGACGCGCCAGTTTTAGAGTCAAAATCTCCATAATTATTTTCAACTTCGAATTCATACATAAAGCCCAATATCTCCGCTATTTTATCTATTAAATCTATAGTGAAACCTTCATAACGATCATTGCCTTCCAAATGTTGGTGAGATTCTTTCTCATATCCATACGGCGCAGCCTGAAAGGAATGAACTGTAAATATTGTAAATGTTCGATTATTATTAAAAAGTAATATATTATAAAACCATCTGTGAAAACGAAATTGAATAAAAATTCAATTTAAGATTTGAAAAAAATGAAGTAAACGTATTCATTATTCGATAAGTGATATTTTTTTTTATATGGAAGTAGTTATGATAAAGAGAAACCTTCATAGTTGCTTACAATTATAAAATTATATATGATGAAAATATATAAATATAGTGTCAGTATTACTTACTGTAGCAATAAGAACTTTAAATGTCTTATTTCTCATTATTGTTTCTTCAGCTATTTCAGCTGCTGGTATTATCGGTCTGGATATTTTGATTTCGTTGTTAATCCATGTGCCTATCTGTTAAAAACAAATGCTTTTTTGTAAAATTATTATAAATCGTTAATATTCTTCTGTTTGGAAACCAAATGAGTAGTTTTTCCGTCCGTTTTACAATGTTGTTAAATGATTAAGTGAAAAGAATAATTTAGCACTATTTTCTCTCCACCATGCCGAAAAATGCATAAGATTCGTGGAAAAAAAAGTTATATTTACTTAGAATATTAAGCTAAATAAAGTAGGGGTGGAGCAATGATCTGTTTCCAAAACTATTGACGTAAGTTTAGCTCGCAGAACTGCCTACGCAGAAATCTTTTATAGTTTAAGTATCAATCGTTGAGCAATCAAAGACAAACTCTTGGTAAAGCGACCAATGTGAACGTCATAGTAACCGTATCTCGATCTGGCTCCATATATTATAGACATATAACAAAACTGCAAGGAAGTTTAGTTATACATAGAATAATTGCCTATAAATCTTGGATTTTTTTATAACTTAACTTACAAAAATAGCTTACAGTCATATCTTGCATAGGTATAGCAAAATAAACTCCTAGCAGAGAAAACATTCCGTTCCTCAAGTTCCTTTCCCTGCTTTCTTTTGGTTAACTTTCGAGACATTGTACATTGAGTGGTAGAACTTAACTAACTCCTTGCCACAGCAAAGGAATTAAAATAATTCATTCCCCCGAGTAGAAACCGAACCCACAACCGACGCGCTTATAGTCAGCCGCTGCGCCACGACGGCTTCAACTTTTAAGTCTTTTAAATATACAGTATATATAGAAAAAGGTGATTGACTGATTTATCCACAGATAGTTTACACCACTGAACGGATCAAGTCGTCACGCAAATTGAGATGTACTATGACGTAGACATCTTAAATAGGATAATAATATAGTCCGTATAAAAATAACGCGGATCAATGCTCTTCAAACTTGCCATGCTTATACAGTAATAAGACAGTATTTTTATCTATCAAATATGATAAAAATCTGTATATGTGAAAAAAACGCCGCCCTTTGCCTCGGCACCAGAAAGAAAATCAGCTTCACGCTGTATCCCGTACACAGCCGGGTAGGCAGAGGGGACCTAGTGTTAAGACACTCCGTTTCCCACTTTCTGCCACATTCTGAAGGCATTGTGTGTTGAGTGGCAGAACTCAACGCCGCGCTTAACCTCGACACTAGAGCGAAGAAATGGAAATATAAATTTAAATAAATATTTCATCTCCTCGTGCGGAGATCGAACCAAAAACCAGTCGGTTTTACAGTCACACTTCCTGCCGCTGTGCCACGACTGTCCTCAAGTAAAAATATAAAAAAAAAAAAATCCCTCGAGTGGAAATTGAACCATGACTGGCCTCTAAATACTATACGTATTATGCCATAACATTAGAATTTACTCGCAATTGAAAAAAGTAACACTTTTCTAAGATATTTTATTACCGTTTGATTTCCTGCTGGCGTTAGTTCTAGTATATCCATAATAACATTGTTTCTTTGCCCAAATCCATCAAATATTAGGGTCCTTGTTGCACCTTCAATTTTATTCTGAAACGTACGTTAACATTTATGTATATAAAATATAAATTTTGACTGATTATAGATATACTTGATATTAATATTGAAACATAATAATAGAAACATAAGAAAAATTTTAACCCACTCCGGGTTAAAATTTTAACCCACTCCGGGTTAAAATTTTACAAGAATATGCTGGTTTTAGTGAAAATGTTTAATAAAAGTATTTAAAGTCAGTAAAATTTTGGTACGGTATAATATTATTTTTTAATAAAAATTAAGAGAAATTTTTAAATTCAGTGTAATTAAGCAAGGAAATATATATAAAAAAAACATCTAATGTAAACACGGTCGTGGCACCATTTAGAGATATGTTTTCGTGTTACGAGATTATATTAAAATATTTATAAATTTATAAAGTAATTAGAAGGATTTTATATATTTATTTTTTGTTCTCAATTTGAATAAGTACTTCATTGTTATAACATTTTTATACATATTTATTTAAGCACATTTCACTTGTAAATTTGCGGAATTTAGTATAAATAGGACTTAACCAATATTAATAAGAAAATAATAATATTTTGTTTACCGTCTTCATAAAACTCGACAATGTGGAACCATATGGCCAAGCGTCAACGTTCTCACAACTCAGTTTAGTAGCAGATACCTCTATTTTAGCTAAAGCTTTATATAAAACAAAAACAGCATCGTGAATTAGAATTATTTTGGTTTTGAGTTCCTCCGCTTTTAATTCTGCCAATCCCGACTCCTTGTTGTAGAGATCGGTAAATTCGTTTAGCATATCATTTTTAAGCAAATTCACCAGACGAAAACCTATGAATAAAGAATGAATACACAATGTATACGATTGATATACTTCAATTTTTAATAATTTTTCTTTATTTTGTTTTTATGAGATGAAATTTGAAATTATATTAATAAATGTATATATTTTTTATAAAGTGTAAGCTTAGCCAGTACACTATAGAGATAAAAATATTCACAAGCACTATGCGTTGCTTTACGCTGAAACTAATATCAGGACACTCCGTTGCCCTCTTTTCGCCCAAGTTTTGAGACAGCGTGTGGAGTTCAGGCGGCACTCAACGCCTTGCCTTGTTTTGCTACCGTTGCGAGAAACTAAAAATAATTCATTAACTGGAATGGAAATCGAACCCACAACCATTGAGTTACACGTCACACGCTGTACTGATGAACCACGACGGCCTCACAACTAAGTAACTGAAAATTGAACAGTGAAATTTTTACAAGATAATAGAAATATGTAGGATCTAGATATTATAGACTTATTATAAGTGTAGAGAAAAAATAAAAATAATTTTATATTACATATGATTTAAAGTTTTTCTATATATTTTTTTATATTTAATTACATTTTTTCATTTATTTCTTTAAAAATAGTTATTATTATTTTAGATAAAATTTAAGCAAATTCTTGTTCTCGCTTAGAGCGTACAATACAATACAATATTCAAACTAACAAACCTGTCATATTTACACCACCGTATCTATATCGATACAAGTCCAAAGTGAATAGATCTGGAGACACAAATATGTAAGAATGTTCGTCAGCCATTAGACCAACTTGCTGAGCGTGCTTTAAAAGCTGTTCCAAATTAGCTGAAGGACAATCCACTACGAAATTTGTGAAGCCACTCATCTTCGCGCCTATTAGTACTTCCCTTTAATTTAAAAATGCAGTATATTTTAAGTTGTTATACTAGAAAAATAAAATGTATGTTAAAAAGTATGATTGTACATACATAAAAATAATATAGGATAAATAATATAGGGTGAAATGTTAACAAAAGTTAAGATTACATCGAAATACCTTATGCAAAATTTTAAATATTTTATATGCAAAATTGCTATTAGCTTATATTACAAAATTTTTAATTACACAGAATAAAAGCTTACGCCAGAGGTCCAATACCTATGGTAGTAAATAATAACGTTTATATAACGTATAGATTATATAGACATATTGTTTGTTAGTTCCCAATTATATGTAATAAAAAATAAAAAAAAACATTTAAGAAAAACTTTACTCCTAAAATATAAAATAAATAACTACACTTTTAATATACATATAAAGAAATTATAAAAGTACATGTATTTTACTCTTAAGAAACAAAACAATTTACCTGTAGTCATTGCCGCTTAATTCTCTAACAGTGACCGTAAACTTGTCTAACGGGTCGCCCATTTCCATCAACTCTTGTACTTTTGTCAAACTGTGACCCTTGACATACAGTATTGTAAAATTCCTCCAGTCCTTAATCGTTATTAATTCTGTTAAAGCCTGTGAATATTTATTGTATATTTAACTTTTTTTTTGTATATTTAAATCCCTAATAAATAAAATAGAAAGTAAATAAGTTGAATACATTTCACACAACCGACCAAATAACATAGGCTCCGCGTTAAAATTCAATAAAAATACTATTTTCGAGTCTCACAGACGCACCGAGTGTTTCAACGGTTTCGCCTACGCCCGATTGACGAGGATTATTAGACCATCAAACCCCCAGAATCCAGACAAAAGAACCCAGCAACTTTGTCCCAATATAACTTTGTAAGTGTTTTCGTAATTTAGTAACTTTTAACGTGTCGACGAGAATTAAATTATCAAGGTATGCAGTTACACATTATAACTTGCAGCCGAAAGCAGCATCAAAGCAAAGTTACATCACCGGACCAGCCCTCAGTGAGGACTTCGAGGAATCCATCAGACGTGCACACTCAATGAATCTTTTACGTCCAGGTAGACCTAAGTCGTGTTTGGGCTCTATCAACTCGGGACGCCAAGTCCTTTTCACACACACTAGACAAATCTCCCCACACCCCTATCGCCTGAACGGATTCAGAACTTGTATTTACCTCGAGTTCTTAACCAACAATCCTCTCACCGTCCAACTCTCACACCTCTACCCACCCCCAACCCCCTGACACATCCGAGTCGAACACCCAGGCTTCACTCCCTACCAATAGTGAGGAGGACGATAGGAGGAGGAGTATACTGATATACTTATATATATCAGTATACTCCTCCTCCTATCCTAAGTTGTTATCAACTTCGAATTAAAAAAAATGTAAAATATCTCAAACAGGCAGGACAGAGCAATGTTGGCATTGGGAAAATCGGCTAAGTCACAAAGGGAGGCGGTAATGAGGCAGCAGATAACCACTAAAGGGACGAAGGATCCTGGCTCTATCAGATTCGACAGTTAGATACAAGTGTAATTTAGAGGGAACGGAATGTCTTTACACTGTTTATTACAATAGGTTTCCTTTGCCTACGTTGCTATAGGCGGTATACAGCGTTAAACTGAAAAACGCTTAAAGCATTCGAGATAAGTTTAACTAAAACAAAATATAATAAAATAATTTAAAAAAATACCATATTAAATGCAGCAGGACTTGGATAAAGGTTGAGAAGCATCCAGTCTTTCACATAATGGTCGTTATGCTGTACCACTAGAAGGGGCAAGTCAAGCATATCGCAGAGTGCCTGTATAAGCTCAGTTGCTTTGCCGCCCACACCGTCTATTATTCCAACTACACCTTCCTGCAATATGTGTTTGTATACTAATTATTTACTTTGTATATAGTTAGTATAAAACTATATGAATAATAATTTTTATGATTCATTTTTTTTCAGCTTCACGCTGTATCCCGCATATAGCAAGGTAGATGGGAGAAAGACTTTAGTAGCTCCGTTTAATAGTAGGGGAGACCGGGGTTGGTTGACCAAGTTTCAGCTTAAACGTTTCTATTTTTAGTTCTCTTGAGTATATTAATTTTAAAATAGATTCAGTTAATAGATTTACTATTAAGCTTTGGAAAAATATAAATATTAAAGCATAACGAAACAACTTCTTATAAACTTTAGCCATTTGGTAATAAATAATCATATCTAACAAATGTAATTATATGTATTATTTTTTTTATCAGTCCTCTAAATCGGAGGTGCAATTTTTGCATTCATCGAACAATATATCCTTGTTTACAAATGTTGTGTGTGCCCACAACTCGTACGCAGTGCATTGAATCCATTCTTCTCCTTCGATACTAGAGCTATACCATTCAGTACATTCCAAATAAAATGTTTTATCCTCATTACTTCCATGGTCGCTACTTTTCTTTCTTTTTCAGTTCCTATAGACATTCCGCCTGTTGTCTTTGGCTTCTTTGTTTTCTTGTTGTCTTGTTTGGATAAAATTTCAAAAAATCCTATTTTATTTTATGTGTGGAATATCCATAATATTATGGGGCTGATTGACCAGGTGGTCAACTAACCCCATTATACATTATTCAACTAGCCCCAAACCATCTTTTAATCTTTAACAACGTGCCATAACCTCAAGACTGCGATGAAATCATATAGAATAATACACAAAATATAGAGCATAAGCCACAATTTCTTTATAATTCTTTGACAATCAATAACTATGAATATAGAGCAATTATTACAAATAGCATTACGACAATATTAATTACTTACGTGTGTTGTTTTTTAATATTACGTTCTTTCTCTCAAACGAAATGCGTGCTCGATGCCGCGTTCCCGGTGGCTGTGCGGACGGAGGTGACAGGTTCTCCTTCCACACTACCGGGCTTAACGCTGTTGCATCGGACGAGTTATTGATAGTTAGTCAACCTACCCCTATAGTCAACCAACCCCGGTCTCCCCTACCTTAGTCACTCCGTTCCCCACTTCCTGTCGAATTTTGTCTTGGTACCAAAGCTAAGAAATTAAAATATTAATAAATCATAACTAATTCCCCAGAGTCGGTATCGAACTCACACACCACGATGGCCTTGTTTTTTATGATTAAAAAATCTTACTATTTTTAGTTTTATTGTAATCAGATCATCCTTTTATTTTGAGGCCAGTTGTGGCACAGGGGCACAGGAGCACGGTGTGTGACTGGTAAACGCGACCGGTTGTGGGTTCCATCCCCACTCGAGGAAACGAAATATTTATTTTAATTTATATTTCCATTTCTCTGGAGTCGAGACACTACCCACAGTACTACCACTACTCGGCTTAAAGTAGAGAACGGAGTGTTTTAACACTGCGTTCCCTCTGTCTACCATACTGTGTACGGGATACAATGTGAAGCTGATTTGATTTTTTTGGATTTGATCATCCTTTTATTCTCATTATTAAGCAACTTATCAATATTTATAACATAAATTTCCTGGAAAATAAAATATTGTAGAAAATATAAGTTCATTGTTTCATTTCTAAAAATAAATTAACTTGAAATAAAAAGTAAATTTAATAATTCTCACTTCAGCGAGGTCGCATACGTGTCCAGTTAACTCGAGAATCTCTCCTCTTTTGCTGACCTCCTTTATTATTGGTGTGAAGTTGTAAAATGTGGCGCTTACGTTTAAAGCTACTTGGAGATCTACATCGTCCGCGTAGAAGATACCACCTAAAATAATTTTAAAAAATAAATATTATTTTATAAATATATAGATAAATTAAAATAATTTACCTTTTCATTTTCAACTTGACGTTGTATTCCACATATAAAAGGGTAGGCAGAGTGAACCTAGTGGTAGTTTAAGTGTCGGAGCTCAACGCCGCGTGTTACCTTGTTACCAGAGCGAAAAAAATAGAAAAAATTAACCCACTCCACACATCCACACATAACCACACACAGACGGCCTCAATTTACCTACACACCATAATTTTAGCAACAATTATAATAAAATTACAAATATATATTATGAAATAAGTATAAAATTCATAATACATACCAACAACCGGATTATCCGATAACCCACAGTTTGTTAAACCAAGTACTATAAATAAAACACCCACAAACATATCTACCACTTCAATTTTCGGCACAACATAAAAAACATCGTAACTTCTATATCGTAAAGAGCACTTAAGGCACCGGCTGATTCATTTATAATAAAATAATTATTATTTTCTTTCCATTTGCATATTATATTATATTATTGTGAACTTTTGTACGTCTGTACGTTGCACGCGTGTACCGGCGGTAGTGTGTTTAGATTTTGGTCGCGACACGCGGCGTCAGAAATAATCCCGCTACTATATTTAGGTCGAGCTTTTACACAAATGACACACTTAGTTGTGAATTTGTGTTCAATTCTATAGGACGTCGTGCTTCCGATGTTTTGTCTATTAATTTGGTTATAATATTTGTAATTATTATTTGAAATTAATATGATCATTACCATATTTTTTTATTCCATTTTGTTTTCAGCTTCATACTGTATGCCATATATAACAGGGTAGGCAGAGGGAACCTAGTGTTAAGACACTCTCCGCTGAATTCTTGAAGCATTGCGTGTTGAGTGGCGGAACTCAGCGCCGTGCTTTGCCTCGCCACCAGAGTAACGAATTGAAAATATTATATATTTCATAACCTCGATTGGGAGTCGAACCCAAAAGTGTCGCGTTAATTGAATTAAATTGATTATAAATATTTCATATACATATACAAATGAGTATTTTAAGCTTTTGAATAGCCATACTATGATAATAACTTTTCAAGGCAAAATTATTCGCAGTACTTTTATTATTTCCACTTTGGTAAGTATTTTCTGAAAAAGTTACAGGAAACCTATTCATATAATACTATCATTTCGTACTATTGTAGACTTCCGTGCGGAGACAATAAAACTATAACCTAAAATAATTCCGGGACATAGAATAGACTTAACCTTAAATTAGCCCACTCTATATTCAGTTAAACTTGGTTAAACTGTGAAAAGACTACATCACAATAGTTTACAGTATACAAAAGGAAATCTTATGTAGAGAATAGAGATCTTTTCATATGGTTTTAAGTTTATACGTGTCCTGTGAACGCGTATTTACAATGGCCCAATTGATAAAACTATCGAAATATTTACAGCCTAAAATTTTAAGATTCTTTGTGTAATAAAGAGAAAAAGAAGAGATTTGACATACACATTAAAAGTTGTAAGTTTTATTTTCAAGCAATTAATAACTTACTTAAAATTTTAAAATCGACGAAAACTGCTAAATTTAATAATTAGGTTAATCTTAATATTTTTCATAAAATTATATAAAAGTAATAAAAAAACATAAACTCTGGAATTTATTCTAGCTATTTAGTGTATTATGATAGTAAGTATAAGAATATTATTCTGATAATAGTAAGAAATAGTATATATATAAAAATAATATAAACTACTTTATCTAAAATAAACATCAATTAAGATATCTCTTATTGACTTTGTATTACAGACAGTTTATTTTTATTTGGCGGTTTATTTTTTTGGGAAAATATATTTATTGGATGAAAGTTTAGAGATTCATAAGCAATTTTGTTGACATTTGCCGATATAGGCTTAAGGTTAGTGTCAGATGACTTACTAAAATATAAATACATTCGAATCTTGATCTGTACCAGCTATATTTAATTATTTACTGTATTTGTTTAAGCGTTGTATTTCGTAGGAGTGTGGACAAAGGGAACCTAACTTTAAGACACTCTGTTCCCTATTTTCTATCGATTTTTCGAGTCATAGCACGATAAGTGTCGCAACATCACGTTTTCTTATGTTACCAGATCGAGAAAATGAAAATAATGTCATGAATTGTTGAATGGTGGAACTCAACGCGGCGCTAGTTTTGTTACCAGAAAATTCTATTACTTAATAATTATAATTTATTTTTTAGTGGGAATCGAGCCCACAACCGTTGCGTTTACTATCATATTCTGTGCCACTGTACCACGATTGTACATTTCTTCTAAGACGAGTCTTACTACAAACAATATTTGTTAGTTATCAGTCATATATATTATTTTCCTTACCGCATAGTCTACTGATTACTAACAGAATCTGGACTCCCACCGTAGATTATTAATTATTTTCATTTTCTCTATCTGGTAACATGAGAAAACGCGGCATTCCGCCACTCAACACGTAATGTTTTGAAAATTAAGCGGAAAATGGAGAATGGAGTATCTTTACTGTAGGATCTTGCCTACCTTGCTATATGCGGGATACAGCGTGAACCAAAAGAATGCAATAAAATAAATTTTACATAAATTGGACGCGAGTACCTATATAATTTATCACCGCGAAGTAAAATATAAATTTACGACATAAAAAATAAATAAAGTAACAGGAATATACTTTAGCAAAATCCTAATACAAAACCTTACTCAATTATACAAATAGATTCAACAAAAACGTCGATTGAGTGAAGCAATATTAAAAAATACTAAAACCAACTCTTGTTTTTCTTTTTATTAAAGTGCTTTTAATAAGATAAATAAGCTTGATGAAATCGAAGCAATGGTATAGTGTTTGACTGTAAAAGCAACGGTTGTGGGTTCTTGTGGATTTATTCATTGAGGGATAATCCGCTGGTAATAGGAAAAACGCGGCTGTGGGTTTTACCACTCGCTGGTCTTGAAAGTTGGGAAAAGGAGTGCTTTAACAATAGGTTCTCTCATCTCCTCTTGGAAGGAATATTATTTTGTTTAATGTTAAACAACAGTAAAATTGTTTTTTAAACATTTTTAAAGTGTTATTCTACACTTAGGAAAGAAAAATACTTATTTAGAAAACGTATAAAAATTTTACCTTACCAGGACTCGAACCCGCGCCTCCTGGAAACTGACCAGGCGCTCTGGCCACTAAGCCATACTGGTGGTTCGAGTGTTCGAGTTCGAGTTCGCGGGTTCGAGTCCCGCTACGTTCAATTTTTTATACGTTTTCTAAATAAGTAGTAAAATTGTTGTTAAACATCAACGTATGCGATATGAAATAGTCATATATTAAGGTGTTTCAGAACTAAAATCAATTTCTTAATAAAATACAATTCTAAAAACAGTTATTTACAATATTTGAATGATAAGCAAATTAAACAGACTATATAGAAAAGAATAGAAAAAGATTCAAAACATAAATCTTCACGCCGTATGCCGTATACAGCAGAGTAGGCAAAAGAAATGAAAATATTAAATAACTCGATCAAATGAGTCGGAATCGAATCTGCAACCGTTAAAGTAACACACTGCACCACTGCGTCACGACAGCCTCAACCTATCTTTTCATATATTAAACAAAAAAAAATATTATATTTTTAACCAATTGCCGTAACATTCAAACGATAAAAGGAGCTGTTTAGTTAACACGATTGAGTTACCTTCGAGTCTAGAACATTAAGTAAACGTATTAAGGTCAAGCCACTAGTGGCCGGGAACCGTTCAATTTTATTTTACACTAGCACCTATCCAGTGGTAAAAGCGTCGTTAGGATCTATCTAGACGGCTATTATTGTCGTCTCATAACAACCTTGTACATTTTGCGTCTTAAGGAAGATTTCGAAATATTTTTTTATATGGTTAATTACTATAGGTATAATTTTGTGTTAAAATTATCTTTTATGATTTTTAAGTATGCCTAATTTTACATATAATCTAAAAAGAAAACAATCTTTTTCGCCTGGCTTCTCTTTATATGTATAGATTATTATATCAAATGGAAGACACGCAATGCTTTCAGAATTCAGCGTAAAATAAAAAACGAAATGTCTTAGCTCCCTCTGCCTACACTGTGTGCGGAATACAGATATATAAATAAAATTGAAATGTCCTATCTGTGATTTCAAAATAATAGTGTGTCCTTAAGTGCATATAGTGATTTTACTACATAAACCACTATAAACGTACAATTTTCTGTTTTTCCGGGTTCTGCTGTTCCCAGCTGGACCATTTTCTATGAGATTTTGATTAAAATATATAGGAGATGAGGATAAAGAGCAATATGAAGGCCACTTTTTGTCCCGGAATTCCCGCATTATCACAATTTACGCGCTAAACTGCCGCCTATCAAAGTAATATGACAAATTTTCTATTTAAATACAATTTATTAAGTATATAACAATATAGTTAACCATACCCAGCCTTCTAGAAGAAAATAATAATTAAATAGAAATACTTTGAATGCGTAGGATGCTATTAGTGCTATCGATGTTCTTTAAAGTCAATGAAAATGTTATCTCGTTAGAAGAGCGTAGCTTCCGCCCACACTAGCACGATAGGAAGTATTATTGAAAATATTCATTATAGAATAACAAAATACTACTTCTAATACTATTATATTCCTTTAATATTCCAGTCTACTTGTTATATGCACATTTACCAAACAGCGTATTAACTTAAAAAAATTACGACAATATATAAATGAATTTAGTTAGTATGAAAATAAAACAAAAGTCAGAGAAAACGTGATACGAAATGAGCTTTTATTTTATTATAGCACAATGGGAGTTTTTTATTCTATCTTTTTATGTCTTCAATGACAAATAACATATTTTGCTTACTTAAGTTTTGTATAAAATTACAGATTTAAGAGTGTTCTAAGAAAATAAGAAAATCTACTTATTTTGTTTTCATTAAATATTTTTTTCATGAGATGATTTTATGACAACATAATATATGAACAAAGACTGATTGATATATATATCGATAAAATCGATTATCTTTAATAATAGTACCTATATTATTAAAGATAATCGATTTTATTGCAAGCTGTGGAAATGTAAATTTGGAAGCAAATAGAAATAGATCGTTTTCATATAAAGTCAGCGACCCTCGACTCCTTCATATAATAAAATCGAAATAAATCCTGGGCCATAAAATGTTTTTATTTATTGACCACTCAAAATGTCCATTTTAAATGTACATGTTATTGCACATCTGCTGTTAGATATGGAAAAGAAAAATAATAAAATTTTTAATTTGAACACAAGAAAATACTAATCATCTTATTAGTATTTTACCTAATATTGATTTAATTATACTATATACAAAAAAATCTAATAAAAATAAATCAGCTTCACGCTGCATGTGGGATAGATAGGCAGAGGGAACTTAGTGTTAAAACACATCGTTCTGCACTTTCCGCCGAGTTCTGGAGGCATTACGCGTTGAGTGGCCTAACTCCACGCCGCGCTTTGCCTCGATTCAAAAAATGAAAATATAAATGTAAGTAAATATTTAATTTCCTCGAGTGGGGATCGAACCCACAACCAGTCGACTTTACAGTCACACTTTGTGCCCCTGCGCCACGAGTGGCCTGATAATTTATATACAGTTATTAATTTGTCTAGTAAAATAAAAACTATATCAAAACCTTTCATGAATCAAGGTGATATACGAGTGCCCACTTTCAGTTAGCTTCTACAGTAGATTAGATTTTTGTACGTGCTTGTACTTTGATTACATACACATATTTAACTCCTCCAAAGATTACATTTTTGGACAGATATTCACGGTCACGTCTAGACGCGCCAGATCTTCTCAAAAAACACTTTTCTTCTTTATACAGAAATAAATTTACAAGTAAATCATTGTAAAACGCACTTCGAGTGGGATGAGTAAACGCTTTGATCTCTTCTCATTCATTCGTTGTGTGTTGGCAGACGTTGTAACCTGAAGATTTGCCATCGATCTTAGCAACCAATGTCTCGTCGGACAAACGTGGTGCACAAAGCTCTTTTTTATATATCTTTCAGGTAAACCTTTTACCAAATGGATTAGAAGAAAGGCACTTCTAGATTTTTACATTTTGGTTAGGATAATATTTGTTTTTCAAAATATTTCTTATATAATATAATATTTTTTTGTAAGAAAAAATTGCAAGAAATTTTAATGACTCGAACCATGTGTAATTTTGGCTGAAATTGAATGAAACAGTATAATGTCGATCAAAATTTAACTATGTAATATAATGCTGGCTGCTCAGATTCTTCTAAAAAGAGGTAAACAAAATATAAGTACTACTTGAACAAGACGGATAAAAAGATTTGACTAACGTAAGCACAGTATGAAGGCACTCCGTTCTCTATTTTCGGTGAGTGGTGGTGGACTGCACTTACAAGAGCGTCGAAACGAATTTAAACACATAAATCACTTCCACGAGAGAGGGTACAATCAATTAGAGTCAAACATATTATAATTTACGTTTAATAAAAATAAATTCATCAATATAAATATACATACGAGTATGTATATTGATATTTCCGTAGGATATGGAGGCCGTCGTTGCGCAGGGGCACAAGGGTGTGACTGTAACGCGACGGTTGTGGGTTCGATCCAAACTCGAGAGAATGAATTATTATTTCTTAATATCTTCATTTCTCTCCCCGGCACCCAAGCAAAAGCCTGGCGTTTAATGCCGTGACTTAATACGCAATGTCTCGAAAAATTCGGCGGAAATTTGGGAACGGAGTGTTTTAACACTATGTTTCCTCTGCCGTCTCTATTGTAAGCGGGGTACAGTGTAAAGCTGATTATTTTTTATACTCGTATATACATACGTACCGTACCAACATAAAACCTAATGGATGACTCAGATTCTATTGATATCACGCAGACAGTTTAAAATCTATTATAAGATTTATGATTTAGCTTGCAAGACACGTCGCTCGTCTTAAATAGCTTTTCAATTTACGATATCATGAAACTAAGAATCTATATACCGCGGTGATAAAATAAAGAAACACAATAAAATGCTAATTTCTGGCCAAACTAACTTATTCGTACACTATGTTCTCTATATATATTTTAAAGAACAATATTTATTCATATTACTCAAACGCATGGTATTTTAATAATATACCTATCTATGTACTTACCGTAGAAATTCTAAATCGATGCGTGTTGAGTGCCCGAACTAAGCGCCTCAGCGTTTTTCCATATGACCAGAGAAATAGTAAATAATTAAATAATTCATTCCCCTGAGTGGGGATCAAACCCATAACTGTCACGTTTACAGTTACAAGCTTATGCTGTGCTATGCGTGTGCTGTGCACCACGACGGCGGCCTCTTTTTTATTATTAATTATTAAAGCTAATTTTATAATTTCTAGGCGCAAATCATTTAATCGTCATCATAAAGTGTCAAACGAGAATATAACGAGCACGGTTTTCACAATAAAATCGAAAAACCTTCGACGAGTGTTGAATTATTCAAGAATAATTGAAAGTGAAGTGATAGTGTAACAAATTGGGGACGAAACCGGACCATGACACCTTGCGAATTATAATATAATATAAAATTTATACTCTTACGTTACAAAACAGAAAACAATTTATTTTATTTGAAATAAAAAATATGATAAGTACCTATTATCTATTATACGTAAAGATATATTAATGTCGAAATGTCAATTTCAATAATATAAAAATGCAATTCTATGTGACTTATTGATAAATAATGATTTAACTCCTAGACTATATCGTTTTATTTCTTGTTTTGGAGCGTGTATAAAATGTGCATTTACGTCGTCATATAATAAATCTTTAATATTCTCAGTTTCAATCTAATATACTTATAAACCTTTCTCTTGTAGCGATCTACCTATTAGTAAAAACCGCATTTGATTCCAATATATCATTCCTTAGCAGTTGGCAAAAATGAAGAACATTAAATACCTATCAATTTTCACTTTACGAATTTGTCCCTTTATTAGTATTGTAAGATCTACTTCCTGTTAAATTTCATAACTGTTGGTCCACAAGAAGTACCCTATAGATTTGAATTACACGAAAAACTACATACAAAATGCAGCAAAAACTACTTGTGCATTGCTCGTATCTTTGGATTACAGGCTTCTAGGTTGCTAGAAGCCTGATTTTTTATACTTCAAGGTACGCAGACCTAAAACTAGAATCCTCAACTATACCTCAATAATTGATATTAGTTTCAGCTTGATACCTTAATGCAATCTCGTAATACATAGTCTCGAGAGACCGACAGACGACCAACAAAGAGATCTGTTTTTTTCTTCTGAGGGACGAAACCCTAAAAACACGTGTAACAATATAATAACATTAATATAACAACAAACTGGTAGTCAGGACAGGTGTTCGTCGAATTTTAAGTATGTGGTAAGCTTGAAAATCTGATTCAATTTACATGAATGTTGTGGTGTATAATATATTTAGATGTTTCATCAAATTATGTTTACAGCGGTCTACGGTCTATTCATCTAGTAAGTAATCCTGGCTACTAATGAAAATGAAAACCATCTGTATGAACCAGTGGGTCCCTAGTTATCGATCTTTTTTTTAGTTTCACGTTTTTTAGTTTCACGTTTGAAAATAAGATACTTCTGTTCCTCACTTTATTTTTTTACTACTATACAGTTAATTTTATACATTTTATGTTCATATCACACAATATCAGTTTGAAGATGGTTTTAACAGTATTATGTATAAAAAAAGTATCTATTTTGTTAAAAAAGCCCGTATTGGGCCGATGTTTAAGGAACATACTATTACAATAATAAAATGATTCGTCAAAAAAAGTATTCGTAACAATAGTTATTTTTTTATTTACGACACATTTACAAAAATAATGTAATATAAATAGAATACTAAAGCAAAATACATAGTACGTTTCTAAAAGTCGGTGAAATGAAATCGAGCCTTTCATAATTTCAGTTTGAATCAAACGTGAACTACTAAAGAGAGTCCCTTTTGGTTCATATTTGAGTACAATGACAGGTAATTGGCGTATCAGCCACATCGTGCCATATCAATGGACGGGTGTAATTGAGTTTTGAATACACCAAAATGAACCAGCGAGCTTTTATTGTTCTTTACCTATATACATTTTAATTTTTTTATAGTACATTGCTATATAATTCACGAAAAAGTAATAGGTTTATAGTAGGTACTTAATTATTTTTTTACAATTTATTTTACTATGCGGATTTTATTTTATACAAAATACAGCAAAAACTGCGTAATTGAGTATCTTTTGATTGCGTTGACTTAGAAGATTCTTTTTTTATATGCTTTAAGAGACTCTTCTTTTTCTTCCTCGCATTAATCCCGGCTTTTGCCTGGATATGCCTTACTGTCCAATCTATTCCCCTTTAATGGTCTTTAGCATCCTCGGTGGTTAGACCAAGGACGGTAAATCTAATCTAAAGGCTCTTATGTCCTGCATCACGACATCTAACCAGCGCTGCCTTGGGCGTCTTAAAGGTCTCACTCCAGGAATTGATATAGTAAGTGCAAGGTGCAAGTAGCACCCGATGTAGTTCTTACACCAATATAGTAACTTGGCCAAACCATCTTAGGCGACGCTCTTGGAGCTTATCTGCTACGTCACGGACTCCAAGACTACCTCGAATCAATGTATTACGTATGCGGTCAGACCACGTTACGTCCTACATCTACCTGAAGATGCCGATCTTCCTTTCCGTGACAGCTCCTGAGTGTGTGGAGATAGTGCTGGCCAGCATTCGCTATAGATCTGAATATGTCATATTAATATCGGCTTAATACCTCCACGCGGTCTCGTGATAAATGGCCTTGACAGACGGGCAGAAAAGTGATTCTATAAGGATTCCGTTGTCACCTTTTGAGGTACGGAACCTTAAAATGAAAACAAAAAAAAATTCTAAATTTTTATTTTACAAAACAGTGAACAAAAAAAATGAATCTCTATTTCACTGGCATCAGTTGTCAATCCATCTTTATTTGCAAAACGTATGCTAATTCTATAATCTTGTTAATCACATCTAGCTTTTACTGGCTAGTGGTGGGCAATGTGATATGAGTGTAGAATAGAATATTCTATAATATAAATATTAAATATATTAAATATTAAATATAATATTAAATATTATAAGTGTGAAATGATTATATTTTTCTTGAAATAAAAAGGAAATATTTTGAATTTATATCGCAACATGAAACTTTTGCATAGGATTTTTTTTAATAATAAATTAATCGAATTACGTGGGTACTGATCATTTTAACGATATGACAGATTTTGACGTCATGCCTTTAGCTTAAACCTTAATTCCCAAGCGCTAACCCTTTGCGAAAGTTTCTGGCTTAAGAATTCTGTTGAGCTATTTGCTTCCGCAACTTCGTTTGCTTCGAGCTTATGACGCACGCTATGGTACTTCAATTGTTAATTATGTTGACCAACTTACTATCTATTGTAGATTAGATAGGTAGGTAACCGTACTAGGTTCATTCACCGTTACATCTAGACTTTCATTTTCTGAAACTTTAAGGTTCCATTTAAATGTATGTAATGAAAAAAGCAAAGTAAATGAAACTCTTTAATTTTTTAAATTTCTAAGCCACAAATTTTTGGGCACTTATAATTTGAATCTCTAAGCATTTTAAATATATATTTAAATGTATATTATGTCACAACGCCTTTAGTCGTATAAAGGTTAAAAGGAAAGTTTGATGCGTCAACTTCGATGTCACCGCAACAACAAAATCATTCACATACCGAACGATAAATCGTCCATTGTATTCTATTATATATTTACGTAAATGGCTATAGAGTAACGTGAGTACTACAAGTGCGGCATTATATATATTTCTTGGAAGAGCGAAGTTCGTCTCGAATTCCAAAGGAACAAATTCCTTTGGAAACCAACGAGAAACCAACTAATAAATCATTTGTCGGGCTGCCACGCATTACAATGTTAAGGCTTTTTTCAGACATTTACATGAGAAATTCGTATAATTTTACAAATGTCTTGTTCATATATTAAAGTAGCCGCATATTTATTAGAAACCTTATAGAAGTCCAACTATTTCATTTAATATAGCGGTATTTTATTTCGCTATTATATTTTACAAATTACTTAAACTTTGGTATTTGATAGATGTACGTGCAGCTGAATTTATTTTTAATATACTTACGAATATATTACTACTGGCTTAGAGCAGTGGAGCGTAATTCTCTTAGATTCGATTGATGTCTATGTTTAGAGTTTTTTTGATTTCTATAATACAATAAACTTATTTTTTATAGTTAACCTTCACACATTCAATTGTCTACACAGATAGTTCCTTCTGTCTATACTGCTGAAAAAAAGTCCATCTCAAATATTTCTCCTTTTTTGTATTTTGCTCCAAAAGAATTCACACCTTCCCCAACAGGTTTCCCCAGGTTGTACCAGTACAAAAACTATATAAAGGGCCATTTGTGGTCAATGCTACCTCTTTTGTTATGTTCACTACCATATATCAGGAAATTCTTTCCTCCGAAACACTCTTTCAAAATAACTGTTCTCCAACTTCGCTCTTCTTAAGAAAAAATATTAAAATAAATATTATTCGCGAGTACTCACGTATGTATTTCATATGTATAATATACCAACATACACAAAAAGGCTGAGCCTGTTACATAGTTAAAATGACTCTTACTTTCACTCACGTCTACTACTATATTAAACTCTTCATTTTCGATTCGTCAGCCAAGCTGTTGCCGATTTTTGTTATTTTGTTTATATAATGTACTAACTATTCGTAGATAATATTAAAATATTTATTACTGATAAAATATAGTATGATTAATTGATAATATCACAGTGTAAAAATATTTTTGTTATATCATTGACTATTCTATCCTTTTATTATAGAGATTATTTACGTTCTCTAGCGGAGGTGTCACAGCAACAGCACGTGCTCAGGTAATTCGATCGCGAAAATGAATGAAGCAAGGCGGAGATCCCCGTTGACATTCGAGAACACAATTTTGAGGATACTGGAGGTGGAGGGAGGAGTCCCGAAAATGTTATATGATTAAGCATGTATGAAAATTTGATGGTTGATTGGAGAACGAGGCGAAAGAGTGTAGGTACCATCTGTACACTCTGGCTACTAAAGCTTAAAAATTAAAAAAAAAAAATGATATCCTAGCTTTACATTTTTATATATTTTTTTATAATCTGTTATCTCGATTATTGATATTAATGTTTTACACTACAATACGATGGCTATGATTTTGCTTTTTTTGTTCAACTTCACGCTTTATCTCAAATAGTAGGATAGACAAAGAAAACTTCCGTCATCCGCTTTCCACCAGGATTGCAGATATATTAATTGGCAGAACTTAACATCCCGAATGGGGGCTGAACCCGTAACCCGGTCGATAACCAAATCTAAAAAAAAATAAATAATAACAATTAAATATAATTTCTTAGATTACAATTAAGAAATATGATTTTACCAGTGTCTATAGTAAAACATCTAGGGAAATTATACAACTGTAGGAAAGCATTAAAGAGCTAACGATTTGCATTTGAATATCCTTGTAATTACAGGACTTGTATCTCCAACTTCCATGTACGATATGTTTTCAAGTAATGCCCGTAATAGAAGTAGTAACGTCGTGACGACATTATGCTAACAATCCTTGTGTATATATGCCAATATTATAGACAGAAACAAGATAAAATATTTTTTTTAGATTGATAATGTATTATACCGGCCGCTTGTGACAGGGTAGACAGAGGGAACCTGGTGTTAGGAATGTGGCGGAACTCAACGCCGGGCTACTATATATATATATTGTGTGTATTCTTTATTATGTAATTAAATGAAAGTAATAAATAAATTTATATTCGACATTAATATTCGATTTAAGGTTAAACAATTTTTTTAACTATATACTTTACTAGAGGGCGCGCGCGGCTTCGCCCGCTTATTATGAGTGAATTCTAAAAAAACCCCGAAACACGTGTTCAATAAAATATTTTTAACAGTCTGAATTTAAATTTTTATAAAAATCGGTGGCAATTTAAAGATTTTTCCATATAAACTTTCAACCCCTAATTTGAACCCTTAGGGGGTGAATTCTTAAAAACCATGAAACACGTGTTCAATGAAATATTTTTAAGAGTCTGAATTTCAAATTTTATAAAAATCGGTACAGATTAAAAAAATTTTCCATACAAACTTTCAACCCCTATTTCATTCCTTTAGGGTTAAAATTTTTCAAATTCCCTTCTTAGTGGATGTCCAGAATATGAAAGTAAACATCTGCCCAAATTTCACGTTTCTACCATCAGCGGCTACGGCTCTGCGTGCGTCTTACCTCAGTCAGTCAGCACAAGTCCTTTTATATATATAGATTATAAGTAACATTGTAATTATAGATATTATTTTATCTCATCGATATTAAAAAAAAACTACGTTTAATTAATCATTTATTACTAGCGTATCCGTTTGTTTGTTTCAGAATTAACTGTTTCAATAACGAATAACGACCCATGGCAAAATTTATTCATGACACACGAGTTCGCATAAATAGCATGGACTTGTTTAAAATGTTAAGCATAATTTTATAAGACATTTCGCCTTCTAGAAATATGGATGTAGAGATATAGATGTGACGATAGAGATATAGATATAGAGATAGTTATTTTAGATTTTTGACAATTTATAAGTTCAAATCCGAATAAAAAAAGCAATAAAGAGACTCTACAGAAAGTTGGTTCGTGACCTTTTATTCCCATTTTTTTTGTATTCGAACTAATTCTAAAAGTCATTAGATTAGAACTATATATAATGATAATTGTTATTACAGTATGTTATTATTATTTTATACAATTTGAAACGAACATTTGTGTTAAGTACATGCTTATTGTTTAATTTCCTTCCTCCGGTTCATATTATTTTACAATCTTATATCTAAACCTACGTACACTAGTTCAGGAGTGAAGAATTTCAAACTGGCATAAAATATTTAGAAGAGGATGTCCTCCAGCTAGGTGTGAAAAGTCGCTTACCCCTTACTACTACCGCTTACCGTAAGCGACACGTACGCAAATTAGCTGGTAACTGTTGATGAGAACATCGGAAGATCGAGCTCAGTGGAAGGCATTAGAGAGCAGAGAGAGAGAGAGAGAGATGCAGTGGACAAGGACAGGTTGTTTATGATGATGATAGTATGAAGATAAATATTTATATTTGAGGCCAGTCGTGGCGCAGACACACAAAGTGTGACTGTAAAACCGACTGGTTGTGGGTTCGATCCCCACTCGAGGAAATGAAATATTTAGTTACATTTATATTTTCGTTTCTTCACTCTTACGTGTCGACGTGAGCGTGACTTGAGTTCTGCCATTCAACACGCAAAGCCTCTAAAATTCTGAAGAAAATGGGGTACGGAGTGTCTTAACATTGAGTTCCCTCTGCCTACCCTGCTGTGTGCGGAATACAGCGTGAAGTTGATTTATTTTAATACAATATTTATATGCCTTTACTTTTAAAATTTTAGATATTCTTCATTGCGATGCAGTCAGGTAGTATCTGGCTATAAAAGCCATACCTAGTTGTGGGTTCCTACAAGACAAACCACGGCGTTGAGTTCCACCGCTCACTGCGAATGTATTGATCTTAATTCACGAAAAGTATATTATGTTCTTCCTTCTATATCACGGCTTATAGCCGTAAAATTAAAACAATTAAATTGTTTTAAATAGTGATAAAAAATAGAAAAATAAAATAATAATGTATTTAATAGCGAATGAGTCATTATTATATACTGTTATGATTTTATTATTATGATTATTTAAAATAGAATACAAGTGTACAAGATCCATTAGCGCCAAAAGCTACTGTAGTACCGTCCACTGTAACGCATCTAATATAATGTAGGATGTAAATACATTTACGAGAACACACATATGCCACACATGAAGCCATCAAAACTTGTAGATTGTTCAGTAGAAGTCTTGTATCGATATTCTACTAGGTATATACTATAAATATATTATGTATACAACTCTATGTTATTTCGCATGTAGCAATCGAACTCTGGAAGTATTGCGTGTTGAGTGGCGGAACTCAACGCCGCAAAAAACAAACGCTTTAAAATAAATATATATTTATATATTTGAAACATATGCTTAAGCAATTTAGGTATTTTTATATAAATTTGAAAATTTAAAGCTAAAATAATTAAGCTAACGTTTACACTGATTTATTTAGAACCAACCAAACGTAGTGACGCGCGTTAATCCTATAAATCACGAGCTATTTACGTCTCTCGCATAATTACCAGCACAAAACAACAATTAACTTCATTTACTTTTTTTTATAGTTATATATGGGCCAGTCGTAGCGCAGCGGCACGAAGTGTGACTGTAAAACCGACTGGTTGTGGGTTCGATCCCCACTCGAGGAGATGAAATATTTACTTAAATTTATATTTCCATTTCTTCGCTCTGGTTTCGAGGCTAAGCGCAGCGTTGAGTTCTGCCACTCAACACGCAATGCCTCCAGAATTCGGCAGAAAGTGGGGAACGGAGTGTCTTAACGCTAGGTTCCCTCTGCCTACACTGCTGTGTGAGGGATACAGCGTGAAGCTGATTTAATTTAATTTTTAATTTAATAGTTATAAATAAAAGAACCATAGAAATTAACGAAGAATATAACATAACAAAAAAACACCTTTGGCTTAATGAATATGTTGATTAATTAATTCAATGTATAACTTTCCCTTCACAAAATACGAAGATATAGACAGATTTCAGTGGAATAATTTGTTTCTCATAACAGGGTTGGTAGGAGGAACCTTGGAACCTAGTGTTAAGACACTCCATTTCCCACTTGCCGCAGACTGTTAGACGCATTATGTGTTGAGTGGCAGAACTTAACTCCACGCTTTGCTTCGTTACCAAAGCTAGGATTATAAGAGGAGAATTATATATTAAATATTTTTTTTTTTTGGGAGCGGGAATCGAACTCATAACCTGTTACGTTAATAGCCACACGCTTGTGCCCCTGCGTCACGACTGGCCTCAGTCACTATATCGTTAAAAAAATGTCTACGTTTAAAATATAGCCATTTGCACTCAACACGAAATGTCTCTAAGTGGACTGCAAGTGGAGAATCAACTGATATATCACTGAGTTCCTTTTACTAATCCCGCTAAGCGTCAGACTTGTGAAGATATAAAAGTATGATGTTGCTGTACTTTCGTTTTATTGAGGAAAAGAAATTTAAAATACTTAAATGTGTAACAAGTCATGCAATGCCTCCAGAATTCGGCAGAAAGTGGGGAACGGAGTATCTTAACACTAGGTTCCCTCTGCCTACCCTGCTGTGTGCGGGATACAGCGTGAAGCTAATTCAATTCAATTCGTAAATGTGTAACAAAGTGTGACTGTAAAATCGACTGGTTGTGGGTTCGATCCCCACTCGAGGAAATGAAATGTTTATTTATATTTATATTTTCATTTCTTCGCTCTAATGTCGAGGCAAAGCGCGGCGTTGAGTCCCGCCACTCAATACGCAATGCCTCCAGAACTCGGCGGAAAGTGGGGAAGGGAGGGTCTTAACACTAGGTTCCCTCTGCCTACCCTGCTGTATGCGGGATACAGCGTGAAGCTGGTTCATTTTTATTTTTAAACGTGTATTGCAAACTCATTAACAGTAGCTACAGTTACATTGAATATTTCTTTTAATAGAGAGAAGCAATTACAAAGAAGCCCTAGCTTTCGTAGCTTTTAAGTAAAATTTTAAAATTAATTTTCCTTTAATTTTGAACGTACTTGTATATATGTAATGGGCCATACTTTTATTTTGAATTTTATTACCACACTAAATTTCATAGTCTTTTTAAAACACACTTGCTCTGCCTGATCTTAAAATACTTTGATGTCAATATAAACAAGCAACACTATACATTTATCTGATTTCTTTTATAAATTATTTAAATATGTTTTATTAAAATACATTGAGTAAAACCGACTGGTTGTGGGTTCGAGCCCCACTCGTGGAGATGAAATATTTACTTAAATGTATAATTTCATTTCTTCGCTCTGGTCTCGAGACAAAGCGCGGCGTTGAGTTCTGCCACTCAACACGCAATGTCTCCAGAATTCGGCAGAAAGTGGGGAATGGAGTGTTTTAACACTAGGTTCCCTCTGCCTACCCTGCTGTGTGCGGGATACAGCGTGAAGCTGATTTTCTTTTTTATTAAAATAGGTTTTAAGTTTCATATTCAATTTTGTAGAAGCTATCTATGATATTTCAATTAAGCTAACAATACCTCGCTCTAGAATTATGATCAAAGTAAACAGTTTCAATAAAATTAAAAATTTCCTCTGAATTTTGTAACGGGTTTCACATTATTTCTTAATGGTTAAACAATTTGCATTAATTTTGTTTATTTTGACTTTTAAAGCACATTATCATTATTGGTTTGGAGCATTAACCGATTTTCATTATAGTAGGTCTTTAATTATTATTTTACTCATTTTTAATCATTATTAATACCTGTTTGCAAATATCTGTAAAGATACGAAATAAAAAGGACTCTTACAGATGAAAAAGATGAAATTTGAGAAATATTTTTTATTTTACAGTTTATTGTACGCCTACAGCAGGATTATTTTGATATTCATATGCACAATACACATAAGACCAATGTGCAGAGACGGCCTTATCTCTTAAAGCGATCTCTTGCAGACAACCAACAATAAAGAACCTATGATAAAAAAAACGCAGAACGGGAAAAGGTAAGTTGTATAATATAATATTTACATTTAAATGTTTTTAATAAATATATTTATTATGTTTTATTACTAAAACTACTATGTAGGCCTAACACTGATAAGCGTTACGTTTTGCTAAAGACACAAAATATTATAAACATGTATTATATGAATATTTTAAAACTGTAACTGAACGGTTATGAAAGAAAAAAATCTGTTTTAGAAAAGTATAAAAATTTTAATGTGGCTGGATTTGAACCTGCGCTTTTAGGATACTGTCCAAGTGCTCTGACCACTAAGCTATACGTTCTTATCAAGCTACGTCGAAATTCTTATACGTTTATAAATGTTGTTAACTTCTCTGTAGGAAGATTTTTAGATTTTTTAAGTATTTTGAAGATTTTAAGTATTTTTCTTACCTAAGTGTGGAATTATATTTAAAAAAAAAAAAATTAATGAATAATATTATCTCTTGCCAAATTATAATTTTAGCTACTGGAAATTCGCAAGGACGCCGACTAGGGCGGTGCTGAGCAGCACTACCAACTTACTAAGAACTTTTAATTTCGAAAAATCTGTATTGTTTCAAATCATCTATATTGCAAAACTCTTGTGTCCCTTACTAAATTATATTTTAAGCTTAAGGAGTAATGTAAAATGCACTATAAAAAATAATTTGTATAATAGAAGCTATCTAACATATAATATTTTTATAATATTTGAGGCCGGTCGTGACGCAGCGGCACGAGGTGTGACTGCAAAACCGACTGGTTGTGGGTTCGATCCCCACTCGAGGAGATGAAATATTTACTTAAATTTATATTTCCATTTTCTTCGCTCTGGTGTCGAGGTTAAGCGCGGCGTTGAGTTCTGCCACTCAACACGCAATGCCTCCAGAATTCGGCAGAAAGTGGGGAACGGAGTGTCTTAACACTAGGTTCCCTCTGCCTACTGCTGTGTGCGGGATACAGCGGGAAGCTAATTTAATTTTTTTTTATCTATAATATTTCAATTAAGCTAACAATACCTCGCTCTACAATTATGATCAAAAATAATTTGTAAATGACAAGCACAAAGTGCCATATTAAACTGTAAACGATTAACAACAATCATTCAATATCGAACCTGGATTTAACCTAAGCCTTATTTTGGACTCCCCTAGCAATATCGGGGAATTGACTATTTTTTATTCGATCCATTACTAGTGAGCTTCGACATTTAAGCCGTAGGTGCGAACAGCGCATAAAATTGGATTTTGAAGTGAGAGAAAATTTGTATTGAAAATCCCATGTTTTATGTCTCAGTTTAGTATCGATTTGAAAAATGGTATGTATTTATTCCTAGCTTCACAGGCCAGCGGAGTACCACCTACGCTTGTACTAGTTCTTAGAGAGCTCTATTTGCGATATAAAAGCGGCGTTGTAATCACAGGGTTGAGTGTGCTGCAACGTGACTCTTCCCTATATAAAAAATATATTTATATAAGTAAATTTTGACATAAAAACATATAAATTATATACTCTAAATACTTTAATTAAGAGTAAAAGTTATTTGAAAGGAAAATTACTGTTGCGCGTAAATTTGACATTCGCAACGCTTCCTGGATACATATGCCTATATAGAGATGTATTATATAATAATCCTGTTATCAATATATCTCAAAACAATATTTTTTTTGTATACAATGATTGTATTTATTATTATAAAAACAAAAAAAATGACAGCTGACAATATATAACTAATTAGTCATTATGTATTAAAACACCCTATATATGTTTTACGTTAGTATAATATGCTCAACTTTAAATATATGCTTTGTTATTGTCTTTGATTACAGCATGCCAAGCGTGCCAATTGGGTACTAAGGACTCTTCACCAAAACCATGTTGTATGGAGAGTTAAAAATATGTTAGCTTATATTTTAATATATATTATATGTACGTATTTACAGAATTTTTTCAAAGGGCTAAACACAAATATAAAAAAAAATTGAACATTAAGGAAACTTTATACTAGATGACATCATATAAGAGCCGGATTAACTTAGAACAAGTAAAAACCATAAGGGGAACTGAACTGTAGTCCAGGCCACATCCACATGGTCAGTGGTCCCAGACCCTAGTCTTTGCTAGGTACATAGGCGTGCCTAAGGCGCAAAGAGAAATACATGAATCAACGTAGAGTATGCTTAAGAGATCGCATCCGGTGGCATCTTTTTAAGTTATGGGAAAATATATCTAGAAAGTAACATTTTTTCTTCAATTTCTTTATTTGTTTCTTTAATAGAATAAAAATCTTCGAAGGAAATATTATTATTTATCAAAATGATTAATAGTAATAAATATTGAATACTAATAATTCAATTAATCCAATTTATATTCAATATTAATTTAGAAGAAAAAGGTATAAAAAGATTTTACATAATATACATTAGCTTTTATTTACGTACATCTGGTTTTAGTACAAGATGTGTAATGCTCGCTTAAAGAATTTATAATGTACATAAATAGGTTTAAATATGTGAAAAAATAGGAAAACCTATACACTGAAAAATCGAGTTAAATCGAGTCCTTCACAAGGAGACAGTACTGGATTTCTTTGAAACTATACTCTACAAGGAACAGGAATAATGTTTCAGTAATACTAGCCTAGTATTACTAGGATCCGAAGAGCGAAAGCAAAGCTATGTTGTGCAAAATTTTGCGATTTTTTTGAGATTTTCCGTTTTTTCCGCACGCGTTTGTGAAACTTTAATCTGGGCTCGTGAATTTCAAAACATATTTTGACCATTTACTTAAAAACTACAAATATAATTTATTAATAGCTTTCGTTTCTCGTTAGTATTCGATACTTAACCCTAATATACATATAAAGCGTAGCCTGCATAAGATTTAAAGTTATTGTAATTGCTTACTTTTTTAAAATTGTTATACAAATTTATACCTTATTAATATTTTCACACTTGAAATTAATAACTTATTTTGAGAATATTGACGCCAGAGAAAAATTATTATATTTTTTCTTAATAAATTTTATACTTTCCTGATGTCTATGTAATGACATGTGTTAGGCAGAAAACTTAACGCAGGACTTTGACATCCTGAAATCATTCAGCTCAGAATGTCATTTATTCCTGAAGAATTTAAGAATAAAAATTTGCCTTAAGTATCCTATCTACTCGTAAATTGGCACCTTTTATAAAAGTAATTTTATTTGCTATAATTCAGTATACTTTTTAAGTTTTTTATATTATTGGGTATGTTTATATGTAGTAAAGCAATAGAGAAAAACAAAATATTAAAAAAAAGGTTGACAGGTCTCAGGCTGTAGGCGGCTATCAGTTTATCAGGCAGTTTCGGTCCGCAAGCGGTGTGGTGTAAACGTGCCGCACAAGCGCGAGTCGCGAATATCGAACAACTTTTCGAGGTACGTTATTTCTACACTTAGAAAAGTAGCTAGAAAAGAAAGTAGCTGAAGTGAATATTTATAAAGTACTTATATTAATGAAAAAAAATATAAAATTATTTTAAGATATTATAAACTGTCAATAGAAATCAAAATACTGTTTAGAATAAGACAGTTAAAAAAGAATCGGGCTGTTTTATATGTACATATTTCATATATAATATTTTTTCTTTACTGTATAATTTTGATATTTAATAAACTATATATAATTAAAGTTTACATTACACTTTGGCTTGTAGCATTTATTTTTATAGAGTAGATTTTTATGTCAGCAATTTTAGCTTTGACTTCGTATGAGAAAGTTTATCTTCTTGATTGTCGTGTACTTGGAGTATATATTTTATGACGTTATGATATATATTTTATGACCTGCAACTTTTTGTATTAACTTTAACTAGTTCCTACGTTAGCGAAACAGATAACGTTTAATTAATTAAGAAATGAAATATATGTACATACATACAGTATTTTTTTCCCTCTATTTATAAATATAACAGATAAAAAAATAAAGCTAATTCTTTATCAAGTTTTTTTAAACTTAAATCTAATTGCTTAACTTTGACATAATAATATTTTCTACTTGGCAAGTTTGCTTAGGTCATTGTTATTCTATGAAAAGACCAGAAAACAATACAAACTTCTGTAAAGTTAGATGAAAAATGTGCCCAATTAGAGCCCTTGATCACAATTAGGGTGGAAATTTATTTTTTTATGATCTTACTTTTACTAAATTTAAAATATTTTATATTCCCCTGCCGAGGAACTTGTATAGTAAATTTTCGTTTATGAACATAGGGAACGGCTTACTCAGAATAATAAAAAGGTTTCCATGGAAGCTACCTAAAAACCTTTTATAATTGAATACTAAAACAGTATAAAAATTTCATAATAGAGGCCATCGTGGACCAGTGGAACAGTAGGTACCCTGCTATCTCAGGGACTATCCGTCAATAGCGTAAATATAAAAAAAGATATTTACTCATTTCAAATAGTACTATTTTATAAATGTTATATTTTACAACACCTGAAACTGTGCAAAGTAGCCGTTACAATAGCTTGAGAAAAACAAAGACATTTAAGAAGCAATAAAAAAGTACATTTAATAATTTATATTTAATATAGATTGTTCTAATTTTTATAAATCTTAACAAAAGTGAGTTTTCTTTGTATATCTGTGCAATAAAATATAGTTTTATAGTTTTTAATATGAAGCTATAATAATAACCATTCTCTTAAGGATTCTGCGTGTCACTTGGTTAACTCATAATAAAATATTTTTAAAGTATTAAATATAACTTTAAAAAATGTGGAAAATATCTTTGACGATTTTTTTTTGTATTTTTTTAAATTATACATATTAAAAAAAAAAATTGTAATTTAAATTATGTACATAGGTTCTAATTTTAATGTGTATATATTTGAACCAAATACATTCATTGTTTACATTGCCAACAAACTTTGTTTCTGCGCCAAACAATCCAAGCTATTACACTCGTTATGTAAGTTAGCTTCGGGAGTACCTTTTTGATGTTTACGCAAGATTTTCTGTGCGCGGGGAGAGCAATGAAAAACCCTCCGTTCTACACTTTCCGTCTATTTTAGGGTTCCGTTCCGAAAAAACTGAACCATTGAACGATCATTCTGTTGTTCGCCTGCCCGTCTGTCAAGATCGTTTATCTCGCGATTGCCTAGAGGTATCAAGTTAAAATTAATAAATAAAGGTACTAAGTCCGAGATACCTCACTACGGTCCCTTGGAGCACACAAAAAATTAAGCTACTTAGTCAACTTAATCAAAAGATTTGAGCGTTTATACATCGATATGCATTGCAAAATGCACTGCATTTTGTATGAAATATGCCGCGTAATCAAAACCTATAGGGTATTTTTCCAATTATGAAATTTGCCAAGTGAGTACATACAAATAAAGGAAAATTCAAAGTGAAAAGTGAAAATTTATAGATACTTCAGAGTAAAAAAATAAATACTGATTTATAATTGTAGTTCATTTCATATAAAATGAATGCGTATGTCTGCAAATTAAGTTTTATATACTTCCCGTTGGCATACCATCATGAAATTAGTACGAAGCCCTCAGTATGCAAATCCGACTCGCATTTGACTAGTTTTTAAAGAAATTGCGGGTGATTCAATCGTTGTACATTGCACCACGCTGAGATTGATATGACTAAATAGGTAGACCTCTATATATAACTGGGATGGTCCATATAGGAAAGTCAGACTTCGAGAAAGAGATTTCTCGTCGTTCGGGTGGGCAGCGTTCAGTAAGCTACGTCAGATCTTCGCTCAACACACAATGTCTCAAGACGAAGTCTTTGACCAGTGTGTGTTGTCAGTAATGATGTTTCATTCCGGAACAGGAAAAGTCATTGCAAGTTCCACAACAATTTTGTTCCGACTGTTCATTTTGTTCAAACGCGGTCTCTGTTCCTAAGCCGTTCCACTGATTCTAACATTTAAAATTTAGAGTTTTATACTGATCCGGTCCGAACGCTTACTTAATTTCAACGACGTTAACTCTCCAACTTATTACTTCGTGTTCCTTTCTCCCTTTGTGGTTTTTATTTACTTCTTAGATACTTTCCTAGATTATAGGATATTCATAATTCACTTAATTATTTTAATTTAATTATTTCATTTTAAAAATACTTAAATAAAAAAAATCAGCTTCACGCTGTATACCGCACACGGCAGGTTAGGCAAAGGGAACCTTCCCGCTGATTTTTTCGAGACATTGCGTGTATTCAACACACACTACGGAACTAAACGCATTGGTTCCAGAGCGAAGAAATGAAAATATTAATATATAATTATTCATTTCCTCGAGTGACTACCGGGATTGAAAAAGGAGTCAGTTCAGTGTAATTACTTGCCTTGGTATAAATTTTATTTTATTTACATTTTAATATAGTTTATTCTAGTTTCTATTTTTACTTTCATGATTTTTTAAGAATTTTTAATTTCTATATTTTAATTGGGATTTTAAGTTACATTATTTCTTATGTATATTTTTAACTAGCCTCCACTAGTATGAGTTATGTATGACACATTCTAAGATGACGGTAAGTCTGACCGCAGGTACCTCCAATGCTTACATCGAAACTATTAACGCAAAATAATATAATGTAATAGCCCTCTTCGATAAATGGATTGAAAAGATTTTGGTTAATCCAAGCGATTAGCTTCTAAGATTAATGCTTTTCGTAATATTGATATAGTTAATAGGTTAGCTATATTAAATAAGTAGTTAAATACCGCGCCCCTTGCACGGTCATTAGTGTCTTCGGTGGTTAGGCCATTGGCTTCTATGTTCTTCATCACGACATCAAATTGGCGCTTCCTTGGGCGTTCGGGCTGTCGCCGTCAGTATTCGTAACCATAGAAGCGGAATCGTGGACATATGTCTCTAATATTCTCAATAAAGGCTTTTAGGGATCCCTTTGGATCGCAATGTCCACCAGATACACTAACGAGGCGCACTGTCAAAGGCTTTCTGTAAATCTAAAAAAGACATACGCAGAGCTCTCCTTTTTTCCTTGTATGCATCAAAGCTCTGAGGGTAAAATCTGACCTGAAACTTCAGAGAATAGATTCGAAGAGCTTTCATGGTATAACTCATAAATTTAATACCCCTATAACTACCACAATCTTGAAGACTGTCCCTTCCCTTATAAATAGCGGTTAAAAAAGCTAAGCCGCCACTGGTGTGTCATCTTTCTAAGATATGGTTAAATATATCAGTAAGTGTCAGCACATCAAGAGAGCCCAACAATTTCTACGCTTCGATCAGAATATCGTCAGGTCCCACCGCTTTTCATTTCTTCATGCATCGAAGGCAATTATGAGTCAAGGGTTATTGGGGCAATAAGTCTGAGGTTAGGTAGTGAGTCGTGATGAATGCTGAGTATTCAGCAACTCCTGGAGTAGCTTCTTCGTCACAGTTTCAAGTTTATCAGATAGTGGTGATAAATTCTCACTTCGGGCTCTGGCTACAGTGTATTTATTGGCACGTTTCGTTACTATATACTCCAGTATGTCTTCAGGAGAGTTAGATTGCTGCCACTCCTTACTTGTCATTCCATCACCATGTCTTCCTGTCGATGATACGTGATCTCCCTTAGAAATGCCAAGAACTTGCCTGCCTGCCGGAATGATGCCGACTGAACACGATGCCAAGCACCTAATCAGATGTTGTCGACAGATTACGACTTTTCACCTCTGCCAGGAAGTCGGTCTTGTACATCTTAAATGTGATATGGTGCTGAGAATTCTTTTGGAAGAACGTACTCACGACGGCCAGATGAAACGCAATATAGGATTTTTTTCCCCTCTGTATTATGAAAACCGTGTCTAAAACCCCCATGAGCGCGTTCAATCGGCTCAGCAGCCTTACCGTCCAGACTGCTCAAGTCCCTCCCAACTAAAACCATTTCGGTAGACGGTAAAGCAAGTAATACCTCTTCATTCTGCTCCAAGTGTGACTCATTTTCGGACGCGCTACAGCCCCCCTGGGGGGCATAGGCACTGATTAAGTTTGCCCTTAATCAGCACATTTACCTGCATTAAGCGATCGCCGATAACCCTGTTCAATGTTACGACACTTATTGCCCTTTCAGCAAATTTCTTGGAGGAAAGCACACTGGACCCGACGTCCCAGAGAGTACATCTGCGACTTCTCTTCATCATCCGATTAGAGAGCCAATATTCCACGTTACAAAACGGAGTTTCCGTCAGGGTACTAGTGTCTTTAGACGTGCCCGTACTTGACCCAGCAGCACTTGCCCACTTATCGCAGGTGTAGGATAGGACAGATAGATAAGGGGGAAGAATATGAAGAAAGGAAAGATAGGAAAAACGAGGGTGGGGGGATAAAAAGAAGGGGACACCACTTTTATGGACTGAATGGAGGTATAACAAATAGTGGCTTGAGAATCCAGAGTCGCGTACCTGCCCAAAAACAAATTTCGGGCAGATGTTAGTTAGGACACTCTCTGAATTAAGCCAACGTCTATGATAAACATATTTGATATACCGACATATATTACAAAATTGCACCTCGTTCTTATGTATATAAGTATTTAAATTTAAATCAAAATACAGTATCTAGTCTCTAGGAGATTTCGGTATTTCTCTTTGTTACATATATTTGCAATATTACGATCCTTACTAACGATCGTTAAAAGTCTTGTTTCAAATTTCCTTGGAATAGTTTTACATTTAATGAAAGGCTTTAGAAACCAAACAGTGTAATTTCCGAGACAATTTTGTGAATAATTCGAGAATAAGATATTTTGAATTTATTTAACAGTGAACTATTACTAAATATTACAAAATACTTATAGAATAACTTTGTTGTTCATCGTTTCCAAGGAACTCGTAGAATTATTAAACTGAAATTAATATCAAATTTTATCCAGATCAACAGTCTTTTAGAGTACAAAGAATATTATGCTTCTACATAATTCAATATAAAACTAAATTGAAAAGGATCCTCGCATCTTGCTAAATACAGTAGATAGGAAAAACTAACTGATTTCACAAATTAAAACTTTAACGTCATCATAATAAGTGATCACAATAATTCCCTTCAAATAGTGCAAAATAAGTTATAAATACATATATAGATATAAATTTTAGTATAATTTGTCCAATATATCGCATGTAACCAAATTACGCAATGACCCAGATATTACCATAATTTTATATAAATACAAACAGTCCCTGCAATCTGCATAACAATAGTATTCATAGGGCACTTCACAAGAACGCCGGTGTGGGTAATTAACCTAAATTAATGATCGGGAGGAAGTAATTTAATAAAACGTCACCGAACAAATAATATTTATGTATTTTAAAATTCAAAATGATCGTTAATATTAATATTAATTTTGTAATATGGTATTTATAAACGTTACGTTTTTAACATATTTAATGTTGATTTCGTTCTTGATACTAATATTACTTTCAATTTGATTTAAATTCTGAAAAACTGATCAAAACCCAGACACCTGAAGGGTGAAATCTTAAGCCAAATCTTCCCATAGAAATACGTTAAGATTTTTGCTGCATAATGGCTAAGCTGATACTGCGTCAACGTTGGCTTAGACCACGAAGCAAGCTAAGTCTCCAAATATAACTTGAAGGACGGTCACTTCCTTTTCTACACGAACAATAAATTCTTTCCGTTAAAAAACCAATAATAGATCAAAGATAAAAATCACAATATGAAAAATAGCTGTATCAATTTAGTATATTACCCTTTGAAAGATAAATCGATGTTGCTTGATACACAATTAGGACGAATAAAAGAGGAATGAATAGATTTAAAATAAATTTATCATACATAATATATCTGGTTAAAATGTTACTTTTCGATACGCAAAATATATATACCTCCTTACAAAATCTCTCATTTCAAGTAAACATTACGAGTTAACTAAACGATTTCAGAAATAGGCTTTCTTTTGTTATGGCAATACGCGTACGTTTTGAATATCATTGTTGGTTTTTTTTTTGCGTTAAATGAGATTTTCGCATATCCACAAGTATTGATCAGATCACATGACTTCACGTTACTTTTGATAATTATTAAGAGGCTAGTTGTGGCGCAGGGGCACAAGCGTGTCACTGCTTCTGGTGCGGAGACAAAACGCGGTGTTGAGTTCCGCCACTCAACACACAATGCATCTAGAATTTGGCGGAAAGTTTGGAGCAAACTGTCTTAACACTACCCTCCTATGCGGTATTCAGCGTGAAGCTGGTTTTTTTATTTAAATTAATTTTAATATTTTTTTATTTGTGAGGCCGGTCGTGGCGCAGTGGCACGAGGTGTGACTGCAAAACCGACCGGTTGTGGGTTCGATCCCCACTCGAGGAGATGAAATATTTACTTAAATTTATATTTCCATTTCTTCACTCTGGTGTCGAGGTTAAGCGCGGCGTTGAGTTCTGCCACTCAACACGCAATGTCTCCAGAATTCGGCAGAAAGTGGGGAATGGAGTGTCTTAACACTAGGTTCCCTCTGCCTACCCTGCTGTGTGCGGGATACAGCGTGAAGCTAATTTAATTTAATTTTAATTTTATTCGAAAACAACAACATTGTAGTTAAGTAAAAAAATGTAAAAATCTTCTAACTCGATATTAAGAACATGAATACCAGACATCATATATTGTTTTTATAAATTTTGTTCAAATTATATTAGATTACCTTCACCATCTACGAATCGACAAATGTGATTAGTTACATATTGGTTAATTACGTCTAAAGGATGTATTATATATACTTTTCTAGTTTTTAGTAAACTTAGATTAATTACAGCATATCTTTACATATCTTATGCTGATTTGATGAGATGCATGGAGTCTAATAAGGTCCCTTAATTATGTGTTCTAAGAAATCGAGCCGTATACGTTTGACAAGTTGTAACTAACACAGCAGTATATTTGTAAATGTAGAAGAAAATAATTTAAATGTTATGTTTATTGAGGATGTGAACATTAGTCTTATGGTCATTTAATCGTCGTTAGTAATGTTAAGAATCACTTGGTTAGTATTATATTGTATTGGTATTTTATCAAATCAAATCAAATTTAATTCAAAATATTGACACTATAATAATTTTACACGATATTATTCTATTTCTAAAATATTTTTCAAAGACGATGCACATATAGATGTTTTAGCTTAAACATTTTCGTTTCGCCTTCTTTTTAAGTTTTTATTTTTTAATTAAAAATAAACAATAGCAATATGCCATGTTTAAAAAAATATTATGAACACCTACCAAATTCACCATTTTATATAGGGAAACCGACCAGGCCAGGTTTCTAGGAGGCGCGGGTTTGAGTCTCATTTTTTTATACGTAAATTTTTATACGTTTTCTAAATAAGTATTTCATCATATTAGAAATAAGCATTTCATCATATTGAGGCCAGTCGTGGCGCAGCGGCACGAGGTGTGACTGCAAAACCGACTGGTTGTGGGTTCGATCCCCACTCGAGGAGATGAAATATTTACTTAAATTTATATTTCCATTTCTTCGCTCTGGTATCGAGGTTAAGCGCGGCGTTGAGTTCTGCCACTCAACACGCAATGCCTCCAGAATTCGGCAGAAAGTGGGGAACGGAGTGTCTTAACACTAGGTTCCCTCAGCCTACCCTGCTGTGTGCGGGATACAGCGTGAAGCTAATTTAATTTTTTTTATTTTATTTCATCATATTAGTATCAAATAAAGTTTAACTGATGCTACACAGATACTTCCCAAAAGTTTCCAAAGTACGTACGCTAAAACAATTTTGCTCCAATACTCGACCACTCGGCCACTCGAGCTAGGTAGCATTCCGTCGCGTGCAAGTCCTCAATGTATGGCGACATGGACGGTGACGTAACTGAAATTACTTTCCGATAGAGGCTCCTTTATTTTATATCGTTACGATATTTTTATCGTTAGTATAGTATTAAGGTCTAGGATTATAGTGTTATTGTGGTTTCTCTATTCTGTGTATAGTATGAATATAATTTTTTAAATGTGTGAGTTTAAATTGTCGATTCGGAGGTATGTTTTAGTTGTTTAATTAGTCTATTATGTTTAGACCCTAATAAAATTTCTGTCACTAAACAAAATAGTAATAATCTTTGTAAACAAGGTCACAATTAAGTTAAAATATCAAACATTATGAAATAAATTGTTATATTATTAAATAAAAAAAATATTAAATCAGTTTCACGCTGTATCCCTCACACAGCAGGATAAGCAGAGGTAACCTAGTATTAAAATACTCCGTTCCTCACTATAATATAAAGTTTTATATTATTAAATTTTATTAAAAAGATTATACTATAATGAGAAATTTTATTTTTTATAAACGAAGATGACTTCCTAAGGGCAAGCCGTAGGAAGCTATAGGAAGTAAATATGTAACTAAAACAACATGTAACTAAAACGTCGGGTCATTCATACAAATATCGTGTAAACCGCGTTTAGCCCGCTTCTCTTTAAATATCGCCGAGTAGGGGAACGGTATCATTTGCACTTGAAAAAATAATATTACACTTTAAAATTTTAACCCTTAGCCATTTTATATATATTATATACATACTTATCGAGAAGATATTATTGGTAGAAGCTGCCCATTACTTCGCCGGTAAGGACTTTATATACTTTATTAATATACGATAAAAGTAATATTTGTTAGTTTTTATAAATTATACTACTAAAATTGAGGCCGTCTTGGCGCAGGGGCACAAAATTGTGATTGTAAATGCAACGGCTGTAGGTTCAATCGCCACTGAGGGGAATGAAGCATTTAATATTTTAAATTAGCGAGGAAATTAAAATAACAACGAGGCAAGGCGCGACATTGATTTCTGAGAGAATTCTAAGTTCTTCAAATTTCTAAGTAAACAGCGTGAAGCCTAAAAAAAAGTATAATGGGAAAATAGGAAATTTAATTTAGGAATTCTGTATTTAAACATTCTTCGTAAAATAAATAAAATTACGCTCATAAGCCAGTGGAATCATAAAAAATTCACATTTATACTTGTTGCCGGGCTGTCTTGTCCACAAAATTTATCTGTTCAGCTTGTGTCTTATTCATTTATTAGGGTTCACTCGAATTTTCCTACCACTTGTTGTTTTCATTGGCTGTAAACATTTTTATGTTTTAGTTTTAAGGAACCTTATCTCTAAATAAAACTATTTTTTTTATTTGTATTATAAAATATAATTGCTCTCTTAAAATATAAAGGAAATAGGTGTATATTTATCCTCCTGGGACTTAGGGCAAAAATTGACGGAATGTATCCGGGTTTTTTTTATTTTGGGGCGATTTCGGGTTAGTTTAAAAGAAATCTATCGATTAAATCTTATTGAATACGTATTTCAGGATTTTCAGATAGTATCAAATATACTTTGGGCCACGTACCAAAAAAAGATATAATTTTAATACTATTAGTTTTCTTCCACATTGATTTAAATTTAATAATAATAATAATTCCTAGAAGAATTGATACACAAATATATGTTAAACTATCGATATTTTATAAAATGTTATGATTGTCATATTATTTTGCTAGATATCTAATAGTTAACCGAAGCGTAAAATTATTAACAAATTGTAAGTGATGGTACATCTATGAACTTGCTAATGCACGTATCAAATGTGATATCCAGGGCGCCAGGAGGATATTAAATAATGTTTTTAAAGTTTTTATTTAATAAAAATCGAAACTCTTATTAAATTCAAAAGTACACATTTCTTACTATACTATAAAAATAAAATAGCTATAAGTATATAGTGTAAAAGTGTGTAAATGGGAATTCAAATATCTGGACAATTTTAAGAATTAAATATCTAGAGATAAGTATATTTACTTGCTATTATCCCGCATTTTCTGGAATTAGCAGGGTACATACGCCGGTCCATTCTTGAAAACATAGCTTATTTTAAACGTTATAGGGCTGTTGAATATTTGACGCCACCGAGGCGCAATGAAACGTGTCTCGATGAGCATTATGTTTGTGAGCGCGGAAGTCATTTTAAATATTTATATTAATAATATGAATTATTATAATTGTTATATAATTGTTATTTCTGCCACTAAACCAATTAACATAACTTGATCAGAACGTATAACTTAGTAGTCAGAGGTTTTCAAGAGGCGTGGGTTCGAGTTACGGTACGTTAAAATTTTATATACTTTTTGGAAATATTTTTCTAATCAATTCAATAACATTTATTAATTGTATGAACGTTTACCTTGAAATCTAAAATTTATATTATAATTTTTCGTTTATTTTATCAATATTTCAGATATAAAAACACATAAAAGTTCATAAGTAGGTGTCCAAACAAAAAAATGGGCACAAAATAGTCGCCTACGTCGCCTACATGGAAAATATGACATCTCCTCTCAAGTATTTCTTCATTAAACTCAAGCACTTTGTTTGTTCCTAGCTGGATCTGAATTGAATTCATTTCTCTAGTAATCTCGAATGGCATCGAAGACAGGCGTCCGCATGCCACGACGACGGTATGTTGACCGACCGGACGATTCGTCAGCTCCAATGGCTAAACTCTCTTCATTTAATTTTACTTTACTAACAATGTTATGATGTTTTGAAACTAGGTATATTACTAAATCTGATATTGGTTTCACAATATATATATATATATATATATATATATATATATATATATATATATATATATATATATATATATATATATATATATATATATATATATAGATAGTAGAAGTGATGTGTTTTTTTATCATTTTCATTAAAATAGATGCCATAGTGACGCAGTGGCACAAGTGTGTGACTGTAAACGCAATGGCTGTGGGTTTGATTCCCATACGGGGGAACGAAATATTTAATATTTTCATTATCTCGCTCTGGTAACAAGGCAAGACACGGCGTTTCAGTTCGAACTTTATCACTTAACACGCAATGTCTCGAGAATTAGGCGGAAAATGAGGAACAGAAGTGTTTTAATGGGAACAGTGTGTCTTATAACTAGGTTTCCAGGTTCTCTCTGCCCGCTATGTGCGGTTGATATTTATAAAATGTAATTTTAAGATAATTTTCATAATTATTTATTTCAGTATTATTTCCTATTTTACGTATTAAGTACTTATTTCATTCCTTAAATATTTTTATAGTACGTATAAATGGAAAATGTGAAAAGTTCTCTAAATTAATAATTCCTGACTACATTTAAATGACTATTATTAGGGAAAATTCAAATTCAATAAAGAACTTTGACAATCATTTTGAAATTCGGGCTCAAAGTTTGAAGAAAGAAACTGTTTGAAGTTGACGTGGAATGCTTTTACAGTTATTCCGATTTCATTAAGTTTATTATTTCTGTCACTATTGAGAAACGCCTGACTTTTGTATTAAAATTATCATCAAGTCTATCAAGTTAAGTTTAAATACTATTCTAAATTTAGACCTCACACATTTATATGCAAACTTAATTAAGTTATTCAACTCCTATTCCACTTTAGCCAGATTAAATGAAGTTTAGTTGAATGCTCAGCTAGGTTAATAATAATAATCAAATGAATAGATCTTCCTTCATATTATGGCCTAATTTTATAATTCAACAAGCATTTTTAACTTCTGTAAAATATTTTTTTTAGAAACAGTAAACAAAATTTGTAATCATGCAAATATATTATGTCAAAATAATATAAGTGTACTATCTATACTTATAATAAAATTTTACTAGATCAGTGTACATACACATACAGATGTGGAAGATATATGTATCTATAAGAAAATATGTAATAGGTGGCATTAAATAACATAATGCAATCAAAAACAAAGATTTTTAAATATTTATTTTTTTGTCTGTTTATCTGTGCGTTTGTTATCTCAGAAACGGCTCAACCGATTTAATGGGAGGTTTCACTATTGTATTTTGGCAAGCTTTCCTTAACTTTAAATCTTTAATTTTATTTCAATTGGTTTATAAATAAAAAAAGTTATATAGCTGAAATTTTACTTCTCAATACAGGTACAGATATTGTATAAAAAATGTAATAATTATGTACTTGAGTCCAGTCGTGGCGCAGCGGCACAAGGTGTGACTGTAAAATCGACTGGTTGTGGGTTCGATTCCCACTCGAGGAGATGAAATATTTACTTAAATTTATATTTCCATTCCTTAGCTCTGGTGTCGAGGTTAAACGCGGCGTTGAGTTCTGCCACTCAACACGCAATGCCTCCAGAATTCGGCAGAAAGTGAGGAACGGAGTGTCTTAACACTAGGTTCCCTCTGCCTACCCTGCTGTGTGCGGGATACAGCGTGAAGCTGATTTTTAATTATGTACTTCAAGCGAAACGGGCGAAGCCGCGAACGGGTATCCAGTTCTTAATATGTCCGCGTACTATATCCGACGTTAACCTCCGCATTTCAATCTGACATATCGGATTACTGATAAAATATATAAACATAGAAAATGAGACAAATACAAATTAGCTATAAGATATGAGCACGGCTCTTATTAATTAGGCGATGTGAAAAATCTTTTACATTTCCCGGGACAAGCTGATAAGTGTCGACAGCGACACGAATTATGTCCGCGTGGCTCTGACAGACAGGAATGTCCTCGTGATAAATCAGATAGAACAAGAGCAGAGCCAACCATATAAGAAATTCTTGTTACATATTATATTTTATTTATAGTTAAATAAAATAAATAAAACAAAAATTTGAAATCAAACATTTTAAATAATTTATTAAAAGTAATATAAGAAAATATACATCTAAGTTGAAACTTATTTAACTTTGTCATTAAAATAAAATAATAATAAAAATATATTTTTTACAAAATTTAAAATAACGATAGTTTTAACAACTCTACAATAAAACATATTATATTTTAATTAAAAGTACATTAAATACTAAACGTGACAGGATTTCCACGAGGCCATCGTGGCACAGGGGCACAAGTATGCAACTGTAAACGCGCGCGGTTTCAGGTTCGATTCCCATTCGGGGGAATACCCCCGAGTTGAGGATTTCAGCGTAGCGATGGTGATGATTAGTGGTTAGAGCGAAGAAATAAAAATGTTAAATACACGCAAACATTATATATTAAAAACAAGCCTAGAGAATTCAGCGGAAAATGCTAAACGGAAATGTCCCAATGAGATCAAACTGTCTAAACACTAGGTTCCCAGATTCCTTCTACCTTCCCTGCTATTGTCTATATGTGTATCCTACATAAAAATATTACAAATTTTTTATAATTACTTATTTAAATATATCTGAGGCCGGTCGTGGCGCAGCGGCACGAGGTGTGACTGCAAAACTGACTGGTTGTGGGTTCGATCCCCACTCGAGGAGATGAAATATTTACTTAAAATTTATATTTCCATTTCTTCGCTCTGGTGTCGAGGTTAAGCGCGGCGTTGAGTTCTGCCACTCAACACGCAATGCCTCCAGAATTCGGCAGAAAGTGGGGAACGAAGTATCTTAACACTAGGTTCCCTCTGCCTACCCTGCTGTGTGCGGGATACAGCGTGAAGCTAATTGAATTAAATATAGTTCATTATTAATTTAATTTAATTTCCAACAAAAGAAAAACGCAATTGGGGCGTTATGATAGATGGCTTTAGTTTAGTAGTTATTTGTGAACACAATAGTAGTCAAAGGATGATAAAAATTGTGGAACTCAGTTAGGAAACTGGATACACAACATAAAAGTATGTGAAATTTCAAAGTGTATGTACTTATCCTCCTTTGTTTATTCACAATTCCCGTACCAAAGAAACTCTAAAGCTGTAAAGTATTAATAAAAATGATAGAGAAAAACAATTTAAACTGAGGCCGCACAGTGCTATAAAACATACTTCGCGTGTAAAATTTACCTTTTAAGGAGTGCCCGTCATCGGATTTTATTATTTTACTTTTTATTATAATCTTGATGAGATTTGGCATCAATCCCAAATGAGAGAACCCTCAGTTATTTATTACTGATGAAACATCGATAAAAGTGTTTTTTTTTGTGTTATACGTAATTGAAAAAAAATTAAACCTAAACAAATCGACATGTTTTCTTCTCAAGATTGCAAATATATCATGATTGTGGGGTTAAAAATTATTGAAAATTATAAAAAAATTACAAAGACTTCATTTTTCCCTTTTTTTAATAAATGCTAAATCTCACCAAGATTAAAAAAATAAAAATAAAAGGTGAATGACTACGTGACGTATGTTTTATAGCACCGTTCGTCGTGGCCGTAGAGGCACAGGTAGATGTGACTGTAACGCGACGGTTGTAGGTACGATCCACACTTGAGGGAATGAATTACTATTTATTAATTTTCATTTCTTCCCCTTGGTAAAAAGACAAAAGCCCGGCGTTGAGCTCCGCCACTCAACACACAATGCCTGGAGAATCCGGCGAAAGTGGGGAGCTGTCTTAATGGGGTCGGAGTGTTTGATACTAAGCACCCAGGTTCCCTTTGCCTACCAGCTATGTTTCATTTTTCTTACATCGCCATCAGTATACTACGTGAAGCTAAAAAAATCTATATACATATATCAAAATATAATTGTAATAGAGAAGTACAAGTACCTTTTCATGCGAAGGTTATGGAAGTATACAAAAAGATAAAATAAATTACTTTACTACTTATTATTATTTACGCGAAGTAAATTCACTTTGGTCTATATTCAGAGAAACATCCAGCAACTAACGTTCATGGCTAACCATTAGTAAAATCGAAATAGATAAAAATTTTACTCAAGGTGAAATATATTGCACATTTAAATTATATAATTTACTGATTACAGAATATATATAAATATGACTTTAAATTTTGATTCATTAAGTTAAACAAATATATAAAGAAAAAAAAAGTATTAATTTATAATTAAATTCGTTTAGAGTGTTAATTTTTCTAGGTTTATATGTTGGCCTCTTGGTTCAGTTCAAGTTCCTTTTATCTACCCTGCTGTATGCGGGATACAGAGTAGAGCTGAATTAATTTAAACTGATATTAAAATAAATTATTATGAGCACATATAGAGCATCACTAAAGTAATTTTAAGTGGGTAGCTCCGTAGATGTAAGCCAGCCAATAATCCAGGCAATAATGCCAATTTGATTGATGGATCGGTTTAGCAGCGCTTCGTATTACACTAAACTGTATGAATACATCCAAGATATGCTAAGCGATGTATATTATAAACGTGATCGATAAACCAATGAATTAATTAACTTCCTCTCATATTTCCCTTTGTATCAATTTTTTTTTTGTATATATTTTTATATATAACGTGGATTATCCACGTTATATATAAAAATATATAACGTGGATTATCCACGTTATATATAAAAATATATACAAAAAACACGTGTTACACATTATCCACGTTTACTTCAGAGATTGTTCTTATGCATCAAGACTAAATAAGCACTTAATATAAAGGAATTTAAATATTTTTTTTCTGAACCATACTATATACTTGTACATTAGTCTACGCTTTCCTAAATTTTATTAAATATTTTTATAGTTTCACGCTGTACCATTGGTATAGGGAACTTGGGGTTCTATTGTTTTTGTTGCAGTTTCCCCCTCTTTCTGCCGAATTCTCGAGCCATTGCGTTTTGAGTGATGAAACTTAAACCCGCGCTTTACCTCGTTACGAAAGCAAGGAAATGAAAAAAAAAAATTTCATTCCATAATATTTATTTCATTCCATAATGATCAATATAAAAATACTTAATTTATGTAAAAAAATCTTAGTATCTGAATTTGAACCACTTGTAATAATTGTCCTCAAAAAGCTTGGCAGTTATACGTTACTTAAGTGACAATATAATATTATGGTATCAACGAGCTAGTGTGTGATGAAGGAACCAGGTCCTGAATATTGGAATTCTTCAGGTGACTTTTACTGAACTTATATTTTTTCCAGAACAAAATATAATTAAGCTTCTACAATATATCTCTTAAATTCTAATACAATATATTTTTCTAGAGGATCTCTTTCTCTTTCCGCTTTAAGTCCAAAAGTGCATCTCGAATTTTCCGACTACATGAAGCGTAATTAGTAGTGTCCTCTGGTGGTAGTTCTATAAATTTAATTTCAAAAGTATCTTTTAATTACACAAGGAAGTAGAATATTTTAACATTTTTTATTTTATATTCACATGTAGCAGGGTAAAGAAATTTGAAACAGCTTTTGGTATACCAGAGTGGGAAAATAAAATAATATTTCTTCGAGTGGGGATCAAACCAACAACTATCGCGTTTACAGTTACATCTTGTGCAACTGCGTCACAAGTACGGATTATGTAAAGGATATTAAATAAGAGATTGATAATATTCGCAATATCCGAAAATATATTTCAATAAAACGTGACATTGCTAATAATGAAATGAACACCAGAAATGGATAATCAATCACAAGTCACAACGTATAGAAGTATAAATAACTTTTAAAACAAAAATTACGCCACGCATAAATGTTTCTAAAACTAATCGATAAGAGATTTTAATCTTTTGAGTATATGACAAAAGAACACTACAATTGATTGGAAAAATAAAGCTTTTTAGTTCTGAATGACGTGGGCAGTAAGCTTTTCTACCGAGAACTTATAAAATAAAAAAAATGGGTTCTCAGCAGGTACTTAGGTACTTAAGTAGAAAAACATCGTTTGAAAGAACACGATCGTTTTGAGAATGCTATAACAAACAGTAGTACATGGTACTGTGATATAATATCTACTATGTGAAAAATCCCAGGTGATGCCGACACCTTAACACAAACAATGTTTATTAATATCCTACAATCTTCACACCTTCTATACGTTACAGTGTAAACATAATATACTTTATTAAAAAAATGGGTCTGTCACACCTTCCAAAGCTACTGGAAGGATTTGAATGATTTTGTATTTGTATGTACATGTATAGGAACTAAAAAATATATATTTTGAAGACTGGCACTCGTATTAACTACTGGCACAAAAATAAAGTTTTAAAAAAACCCGACTACTAAAACGCGCTGTAAAAAGTGCGAAATAAGAAAATAGTCTCCGTGAAAATTATTATGTACAAACTATTAAAAATTTACTGACTATTATAAACCACTTACTTACGCGTATTATATTTTAACGAATTTTAATACGTCATACTAATAGAGATATGTTTAGAATCCTCTAAACATATCTCGATATAGAAGTGATCGTATGCCACTTCAATTTTATTTTATTATTATAATGAATCTGTTTTGCTACAGTAGATGGCTAATTAACACTAAAGAATTAATATAGTAGATATCTAAGTTATTACTACCGATTACAATTTTATTAATAAAATTATTTTTTTTAATAAATTTTTGCGCTCTGGTGTCGAGGCAAAAGCCCGGTGTCGAGTTCCGCCACTCAACACGAAATGCCTCCAGAATTCGGAGGAAAATGGGGAACGGAATATCTTAACACTACAGGTTCCCTCTGCCTAACCTGCTGTGTGCAGTATACAGCGTGAAGCTGATAATGACAATAGGAGTGCGGGTGAGTACGCCGTCGAAACAACACGCGTTTCGTGCGTCGACAGGCGGAACGGTTATTAAAACACCGTTTTAATCGTAAAATTATGTGTTAGATATCAAAAGAAGCGCGCTCAAGACTGTATGGTAATAGTGAAAATGTTTTTTAAAAATAGGACATAAGCCATAGTAGTTATTGCCAAAAAACCCCTAAAACCAAGCAAAATACGCGCGAAAGACGCTCAAATAGTTATAGTGCATGCGGTGCTCGATATATATCGGTGACCCCCAGTTTTTTAATTACTAAGTGGTATATTTTCTAAAACTCTACCCCCACACAAAAATTGAGACAATTTGGATCCGGATCTTCGGAGAAAATCCAGTTTTACCGACAACTGACGCCGCGGCTCGTTTTGAAACGGAGAGCCATAGAAAAAAGTGCTATACATCATTAGAACCCACGCAAGAAGACCTTTCCAAAAGTGGAAAAATATCGAAAATCCAATAACGGAATCAAAAGTTATTAAAGAAAATCTAAAATTTTGGCGGCATTTGAAAAACCACCAGTTACAATATTAACTAATTTAAAATTCAAAGCAACAAGCAATAAGTTTTATTTAATATATCTATAAATAAATTGTTAAAGAACAATCAAGTGAAATTTTGAAACTTTCTAAATATAAACAATAAATTTATAGTGATTTTTCCAACCGACGACGAAATGTCTTCTTGACCAGTGACTAGTGAACTTTAAGGACCTAAAATATGTATTTCTATTTTTCTAACAGGAATTTGTAATTTT
>JAATLQ010038366.1:77782-95678 GCA_013421005.1 Heliconius erato x Heliconius himera | reverse complement strand
CCAATGGGACACGAAAATTTGTATGGGAGCATTTTGAAAAGGTTTTTTGCAAGTAACAAAACATATTATTTTTAGCCATAATACACTTAAAATAATACCAAAATGCTTAAATTAATAAATAAATATATCTAAAATGGCAAAATATTTGACTTATCTATAAAATTGTATTTTTAAAACGTATTCAAAGTAGCGGGACAAGAAAAGACTCAAAATGTACACTTTTTCTGATTATGACCCTATTATATATTATAGCCTTCTTAGTTGGCCAGTCGTGGCGTAGTGGCAGAAGCGTGTGACTGTTGTGTTCCGCCAATTAACATGCAATGCCTCAAAAATTTGGCCGAAAGTGGGGAACGGAGTCTCCTAACACTAGGTAAGGTAAGCAACAGGTAGTCGGACGGCACTCTTCTGACTACCCTGCCGTATGCGAGATACAGTTTGAAACTGATAGTCACTGTTTATTTTTCGGGGCATTGTGTGTTGAATGGCAGAAATCAACTTTGGGCTGTTGCCTTGGTGACAGAGCTAACAAATGAAAATATTAGTAAATAAGAATTCATTCATTAAGAGGCCAGTCGTGGCGCAGCGGCACGAAGTGTGACTGTAAAATCGACTGGTTGTGGGTTCGATCCCCACCCGAGGGAATGAATTCTTAAAATCTATGCTATGAAACCGATAAAATTTCATAATAATCATTGCGTGTTAAGTGACGGTACTCAACTCTGGGCTTTTTTTACTTTGTTGCCAAAACGAAAAATACAATTATATTAATAAATAATAATTCATACTCTCGTAGTGGGGATCGAATCCACAACTGTTGTGTACAGTTACACTCTTAGGCCCCTTCGCCACGACGGCCTTAATATTGATGTAAAATAAAAAGAACAAAAGCAAAATGAAAATATGTTTTATTACAGTCGTTGGTACTTAACAATAATTTGTACTTAACAATAATCAATGGCACTTTGGGATCAATCAATCACAGACACTTAATAAGAAACAAAAAAAAATATTGAATTAACAGATCTTTTTTAGATTTAGCCGTCTCCGACCTCTCTTTCTATTTTCGCCAATAGGGATATTTAATTAGCTTCACGAGGTGGTTCCACGTACTTCATCTTCATTTTGAAGGCTTGCCTGTTACATGCGGGATACAGCGTGAAATTACAATAAATATATTATTTCAGGTTGTTTCTTCACCAAGTACTGTAAAGAATTGGCAGTGCAGTTGGGCATTTGTGGTTGGGTGAAGAACACCAAGAACGGTACAATCGTCGGCAAGATACAAGGCACTAAGGCAAACTTGGATCACATGTAAGTATAATAAAAAATATTTTTTAAAAATCCTTGGGTGATTGCATCTACTTATCGGCATGGTGTGTCCTTCGTATGGCAATGTAGACGGAACCTAGTAATACTAGGACACTTCGTTTTCTGCTTTCCCCGTAATTTCGAAACATGGCGTGTTTAGTGATAGGATTCAATACTTAATAATTATTTTCCTCGAGTGGAAATCAAATACAAAAACGTCGTGTTTACAGTCAGACGCCGCTGCGTCACAACGGCGTCGGCAACGGCCTCGTCATTTGTTTACATTAAAAAATCTGAACTTTTACGTCTCTGCCCTTTTGTTCTGTTTTTTTTTGTATTTGTTCTTTTCGAGTGTACTTTAAATGCTTAATTTGTATTTCTTTATTAACACTTTTTATTAGGTTGACTTATAACTTATATGTAACTATATATTAAAATCTAAGAAACTGTATTGGATCCATTTGTCATAAATGTATCATTATGGTATATCGGTATTATTCGGTAGTCGGTATCTTATGAGACTGTGCTTTGTCCTAGAATAGGGAAATGGAAGCAAATATTCGGAATCTAAGGGGAGGAGTAGAGTCAAAGTCGAGTCAACCTTCACGTTTTTCCATAGAGTGATATTGAAATGTAATTAATATAAACAAGAAGTCTTTGAAGATATAAATATCTCGCTTTATCACCTGCTTATAGTTGGATTAGATCCAAGTTCATCGCTAACGAGCGTTGAATTCCGTCAACATGCGTTTGTAAACAATGTAAGGGTCTTATATAATATATTAAATTTTACGGGTAATGCAGAGAAAATATTGTGTAAAATGACTTCTTTAATTAAGATATTTGGTGTTGATTGGTACAACCTAATGTTGCATATTCTGTAATCAAATGGAGGAAAAGCGGCGTTGATGTTCAACATTCAAAAATACATAAGAATATTAAATTAAAATATTTTTATCTAAGAACTTGGGCAGAGAAGCTTCAAGGCTATTAAGCATTAAACACTTGGGTCGGAAATCCCAGGCATTCAGTTTTTTTTCTACGCTGAGTAAGAATTATATATCACTACGTCCTCTTTTGAATTAAAAAAAAATACAGAACACTCGATGCAAGCAAAAAACGCACACAACTTGAGCTCGCCTGTAATTTATATACAAATTGTTGTTCAAGCAAAATAATTATCAGACTATGTTTAAACATCAATTTGTAGATAATAACAATATATTTTTATACTTTAATTACTTCTGGAAATGCCTTTATTATCTGTATTTACTTAGGCTTTATACGCAGAAATTACTTTAAGCCTATTTTATATACATGTTAAAATATACATACCGTTTATTGCTCGCAATAATTTATCTATTACGTTATTACTGCGAGTTCATATTTGTAACTTTATTCTAATAGTTGCTAATAAACAACTATCCATACCTCCATACCTATATTATAAATTTGAAAGTAACTCTGTCTGTCTGCCTGTCTGTGACACAATCAGCGCCAAACCGTAGATCCGATTGTAATAAAATTTCATATAGACATACTTGAGGGTCTTGTGATGAACATAGGTTACTTTTTGTTCTCGATATATACTAATATATTAAAATATACTTAATTTTGTCATGCAATGTATTCTGCCATGATAAATACAACCGTCCCTAAGTAACATGATCATATAAATTAATTCCTAAACTCTTACATAGCGTGCGTTCACTCAACCTTATGAGATACATAAAAACAATGTTTTACAAAAATATTGCTCTTTAAAAAATCTATTAAAAAGTCCGAGATGGTATATGTTTATCTCTGAGGGTTGAGCTACAGTAACCATTTTAATATATTTAATTTAAAGGAGACTGAAACTTTTGGGCCACAACGTAAAGAGTTGAGATGTGGTCTAAAAAATTACTATTTTTTTTATTTTTAGAATAACAAATAATAATTTAATTGACAATCTGGAAGTGGAGAAAAATAAAAAAAATAAGTTTTAGATCCTTAATCGATTAAAATCAATCATATTTTAAATGAGAGATGTGACAGCTGATTGACAATGACACATGACATGACATGATGCATTTTGAGTACTTTCCTGATTATTTGATATTTTCAATGACTACTGCTTTGTTTTACACGGATTTTGATTCTGCCTACTTTGTACGACCCTCACTTCCCCACTGGACTCCGAAATCTTTTGTTTCTAACGACCGCCTCGCTATGGATATGAATCGCTGTGTGAATTGGGGGATACCCAATGGACACTGCAATACCCTAGTCCGACGACCTTTAGACGATGAAAACCACCACCACCTTGTTACTGAGAGGTGTGATATAATCCCGACATATAAACAGGAAAACATATTTATATTAGAGGCCAGTCGTAGCGCAGCGGCACGAAGTGTGACTGTAAAACCGACTGGTTGTAGGTTCGATCCCCACTCGAGGAGATGAAATATTTACTTAAATTTATATTTCCATTTCTTCGCTCTGGTGTCGAGGTTAAGCGGGGCGTTGAGTTCTGCCACTCATCACGCAATGCCTCCAGAATTCGGCAGAAAGTGGGGAACGGAGTGTCTTAACACTAGGTATCCCGGGTAGGGTAGGCAGAGGGAAATCTGCCTACCCTACCCGGGATACAGCGTGAAGCTGATTTAATTTGATTTATATTTAGGTTACATTTTAGTTGACAGCTCTCGTATAGGAAGGGAAGCTATTGCTATGAAATACTGCAATTGTATTGTAGGAAGACGAATGATGGGCTGCTGTGCTCATGTTATGAGTATTATATGGTACCTTAGTTGGGCTAGGTACCAAAATAATTTAGTTCCACCTGCACACTTCTTAGATGATATTTTAATAATAATAGAAGAAGAATAAAATATTCATTAAAATGTGTTTTATTTATAAATAAATCCATAAACACTGGGTTGTTTAAGCATTAATGTTTATTAATCACATATTTTATAGAAGTTGATGTTCAAGAAATTGTGCTGCGAACTTTACCTCAATTTTATTAAATCTCTAAAAACTCAGCTTTCAGATTGCTAAAATTTATACAGTTTTCAAGGAGGGAATGATTTACCTAAATTTATTAAATCATATTATTTTCATCTCTTTACGTTCTGGGCCCAAAAATGTATGGAATAGTTTGTCTCGGCTCCTTTATCGGGTCATTCTTCATGTATTTTCTACCTTTAGCATTTTATCTTTATTGAAATTATAGTTGAGGGCAGTCGTGGCGCAGCGGCACAAAGTGTGACTGTAAAACCGACTCGGTTGTGGGTTCGATACCCACTCAAGGGGATGAAATATTTAATTAAATTTATATTTCCATTTATTTGCTCTGGTGTCGAGGCAAAGCGCGGTGTTGAGTTCTGCCACTTAACACGCAATGCAGAATCCAGAATTAGGCAGATAGTGGGGAACGGAGTGTCTTACACTAAGTTCCCTCTGCCTACCCTGCTGTGTGTGGGATACAGCGTGAAGCTGATAGAAATTATAGTTTACTGTATATGATTATAATAAATAATTAATCAGAAATTACTGATTCAAAATGATCTAGCACGGTACGGCACGATCTGGCACGATCTGGCACGGTATGACCAACTGCAATGGGCAGTCGACGTTGACGGTTTTCTAAAGTTTCATACATTTTCGATCTACTGTTAGTTTTTATGTGGTCATTTGCTATTTATTTTTATTTTTTTTAATTTTTATATTTTTCTTTGGTTCTGTTTGCTTATTCAAGCTTCGCTTTTGGAATTTTATTTGATGAATTCAGTTGTTCTGGACATTATTTCGTGTAAATAGAAAGACAGACAGACAGGGACAAAAATTATATATTTTTTTGTATTTGTGTCGTTGAAGTTAAATGGTTTTGTAGTACGATATACTTGCATATATTTTGGTACTTTTGCAGCGCTCGCGGTTCTATGGTTCAGACTCTTAAAAATATTTCATTGAACACGTGTTTTATAGTTTTTTAGAATTCACCCCCAAGGTTGCAAATAAGAGGGCGCAGCTGCGCGCGCCCACTGTTTTTCTATAAAATTCTAAAGAAGTGAGTACTTACAATACAAATGAACGAGATAGCCGCAAAGTGTAAATTTATAGATATTTAATAGACAAATATCATTACAAACATTATATTTGTAGTACCGCCTACTTAAGTTTGTCATATTTATTTACCACGTAATCAAAACCTATAGGATATTTCACTAGTATCTAATTAGGCAAGAAATAACAACTTGCCAATACAAGTAAAGAAAAAAAAACGATAAACGGTAATTTATATTTATGTTATAGAAAAAACCGCGTGTGTGTGTATTAACGTCGCGTAAGAAGTGATTTTTTTTCATGATATGTAAGATATTTTTATTATTTAAAATTAATTAGTAAGAAATAATTTTATTATTTGTATATTATTTATAATTGTCATTATACTACTAATTTGTGAACAAAGACGATGGATATCAGCTTCAACTACTATTTTATCAGCCAGTCGAATTCTTTGAATCTGAAAATCAGTTATATTTAAAGACCGAATTCTAGTAATGATAATTGTTTTAATTTAAAAAATATTCCAGAAAATAAAAGCAATATCAGCGCTCGATAATATTAACTTATCTTAAGAATTAAATAATCTTTCTCAAAAATAATTTTCGACAAACAATTCTTATAAAATTAGCAGTCGACAAACAAGTAAACTTTCAAGTATCATTTATTCCCATATTATTCAAGTTGATATGGTCTCGTATTTACTCTGCATTGTCGTGGAACACACGCAGGTACAGATAAAGGACAATTTGGTAGCATGCAAAACGTAGATCGCTGTCCGTGATGATCTAACTAAAGTGACAGAAAATGTGATGACTTAGTGTGTCGTTTTTTCTTTAACACTGCTATACGTCGTCGTGCTTATACGTCGATGAAGAAGTTTTACTTCACTTTTATTAGAAACGTAGTACATGAAACATCATCGTATGATGTATGAACTTTAATCACTTATGTCTGTCAACTTTTATAACTTGTGCTTTTTTTTACCTACAATTTGAAAACCTAAATTTGTACGGAACCCTCGGTGCGCGAGTCTGACTCTCGCTTCGTGACCGTTTTTTTGATAAATGAAAAAAGATGATGAGAAATAAACTAAAAATACAAATACATTGTTACAGGATCGACTGGCTTACTACCAAAGGCTCTCCTGGGTGTAAGATAGAGAAGTGCGACCTCACAAACTGGCAATATCTAGCGCGTTTGGATTATAATAATTTTAGCATACGCTTTTAAATAAAGAAGGAATATAATATGTGTGGTTTCTGTTTTTCCCGCATAGAGCACGGCATTTAGCAGCCAGGTAGAAGGAACCTAGTGTTATACATGTGTATCCACTTTACTCCCAATTTTCGGGCTTTTTTTTTACCACAGATAACTAAATAAAAATAATAATGAACGCCATCGAAGTACTTTAAGCGCGTGCGCTGCAAAAATAATTAAATGTATTCCATTGTATGGAAGAAATGTTCTATTTTATTAGTTCTAAAAAATGTCAGCGATACCGTATATCCTTCTCTTATAAATAAGTCACAATAAGGCATTTTGTGACAAAAAATTATTGAAAACTGCAAAGTGATATTTCAACGTTCCTTGTTTGATAAAGATATGGTAACTTACGATCGAAAGTTATTCCATCATCAAGAAAATTTTATGAAGATATGCTTTGGCTTTTATAGCATCTAATTTGAACTTTTTGAGATAATGTAAATTTAAAATAATTCAACGATCTGTTTACGGCCGCAAGGATCTGTTTGCCACCGATTTCGTCCTCGCAGCCATGTAGTGCTTGCACTTCTTCAAAATTATTAGATGTATAAATTATATAGATTATATAATTTATATTTATAATCTTACGGCAAATGCAGCTTAATAATAGAATTAGAAGTATTAAACGGCTTCGACCGCTTAACCGCGAAATAGGCCGCTAGTCTATAATTAAATGATTATAATACGAAAGTAAATATCCGTTATACATACACATACGAAGTCTGTACAATAATACCTATTTAATAATATCATATCTTTTCGTCACCATAATTTATATTTAAGTATCCTTTAAAAGATTAAAGTATTACACTTGTTACGAAAAAAATAAATAAATGTCGCCAAAAATCTTCAGATAAATAATTAAATATTTAATTATAACGTTTACTTTATATTAAAATATTACAGATAGTGTGTTTATTATCAATTTATGCACATAAATCAGCTTCACACTGTATCCCGTATTACGTACGCAGGGTAGACAGAGGGGACCTACATAATCTTAAGAGACTCCTTTCCTCACTTTCCGCCGATTTCATCGAGGCAGTGGGTGCTGTGTTAAACTCATCGCCGGGCTCCTGCCATGGTGGCAGAGCGAAGAAATGTAAATATTAATAAATAATAATTCATTCCCTCGAGTTAGGATCGAACCCATAACCGTTGCGTTACAGTCACACCATATGCCCCTGCACCACGACGGCTTTCTTAGAGGAAGATAGGACGCGCTCTTGGCTTTTCTTTGGAGCAGCTTCGAGTTATAAAAAACTAATATTGTCGAGTTTTAGTTAGTTATTCAGATAAACTTTTGATGGCATTATATAAAACTCATGCGTTGCAAATATAATTTTCTTAATACTGTTACCTCTAAAATCTCTAAAAGATTTTGAGGTACTTACGATCATAATGATAAAAGGTTTTAACCACTAGACACATCTCGAGCCAAAGCTTTATTCAATAAATAATGTTTTTAAATGTTTCAGGGGAAACAGTTACAAGCTTAATTTGTAAAAAAATAAAGCATATTTTTTTTTATTTAATCAGATATAAATAGATTATTTACTTAGATTATCAGCTTAAAGTGAAAATTGATTTTGAAGATGACCCTGGACACGATAACTGGGAAGTACCAAAATCAGTTGAAAATATTTTTATTGTTATAATATATTTTTGATGTTGACACAAATGTTTAAAATATTAATAGTTTCCCAGGTTTTGTCCACCAGTAACAGTAACTACTTTTCCACATTTTTGATGTACTTTGTTCTTGATTTATCTTCATCTTGTTGCGAATATCCAACTTGCTTGCTAAAGTTTTTTTTTGTCGATATCTATTGAAGATATCTTTATGAATAAAGACTAATTGAGTGAAGTGTAACGTCGACGACCTAGCAATCTAGCATGCAAATCAAAATTCTGCTAATCAGTGCTGATAGCTGTTGGCTCATAAAACCAGATGTAGAACACTGTGGTGTTATAAGATATGATGACAAAAGTCTGTATTGAATAAATCTACTGTTGTTATCGATTTGTCCTTATTTACGGTACTTCTACTGAGAAACTTAACGATTGTATAGTCTAAACGTATTAATTTAGACATATTTCAAAGGCAACAAAACCGCACAGTAGTGGAGTGCCACATATCGTGTGACGTACTGTGTGGTTAGAAAATTCGGCGGCCTGCCGCCGAAGTTTCCTGTTACCTGTAACAGGTCAAATAGTTTTTCAGAACACTCTCGAGAAGACTTTAGACGACTGCCGATATGACGTTCGGGGTTTTTAGTGCTAAACGCGCAAACATGTCTTCTGGGGGTTGAATTGAACTTAGTTCCTTTCACCCCGTGAGAAAACTTTCCCGATAGCTCCTCCATTGAAGACACAGTTTATTTTGGCAGTGGTCGACGTTGTCTCGATAAAATTAGCCCAGCTGGAGTAAACAGCGTCCACTGTGCTATCATCTGCATAGCAATGTATGCAGAATCCTCTAACATGTCATTGATATGCAGAAGAAACAGCGTAGGGGAGACCACGCAGCCTTAACAGGCATGTGTTATGAGCAAAAACTGTCGACAGCTACTTCGATGCTGTGCCGAGTGAAAAAACTGGCGATCCACTTGGATAAATTCTCAGGAATGCGCCTCATGCCACACTCGATCGATGGCCTTCACCATGTCGAAAGTAACTGCCAGGCCCTCTTCCTTCCTTTCGATACTCGCAGCCTAGTGGTAGGTTAGGTACACTAGAATATCACCAGTTGAGCGACCATGGCGGAAGCCATGTTGACTGTTATTAATTAATCAGTGATCCTCCAGATATACCAAGAGCTGGCTATTGATAATGTTCTCCATCACTTTCCAGAGCAGGGAGGTGATAACAATAGATCTATAGTTAGATGGATGGGAACCATCGCCTTTTTTCGGGATCGGGTGGATAAGAGTGCTCTTCTACAAGTCTGGGACTATGCTGACGGAATAAGATTGCCGAACAAACGCGTTAGAAACTTTGTCAGCTCTGGTGCACATAAACGGAGCACTAAAGCAGGGATGCCATCTGGCCCACTCGCCTTGTTAATGTCAAAGAAGACAGAGCATGCCTAAAAGCTTTTTGGCTGAACTTAACTTCAGGCATTGGTCTCTGGCACCGTAGGATTCCTTGGTCATCCATCGTTGAATTCGAGACAAAGAGAGCGCCCAGGAGTTCAGCTTTCTCTTTATGGATCATTATATCATTTCCTGTGCGTAATCTGAATGAAATCAGAATGACATGAATGCAAAGCAACTATCCGCTCATTCTTACATGAATAAGCAAAAGAGGAAAACAGAATCTGCCTTGCAAACATTATTATAAGCTTTAATTACAAAAAAATCACATAATGACATGACAAACACATACAAATTACATACAATACATACTCATCACATATGTATATTTAAGTAAAATAATTGTATTAAGACATAATTAAGTAAATAATTGTATCACCTTTCACCCCTCATGGGATACAGAACTGTTTCTTTTTACTTAAGTTAAAATTATTAGATATTATCATTATTTTAATAATTGCCAATTTTTTAAGTTATTATATCTGAGGTTTTTTTTACTTTTACGACTCATCTTGCATGTAGCATAATGTAAGTAGCCTATCGTCATACTATACATACCTACCCGAATTTCAATTATTGTGTGGTGAAACTCAACGCCGCATTTAGTTGCGAGTCAAACCCCCAACCTTTCTGACTGACTTTAAAATATTTATCAGAAATATTATAATTCAATATGAAAAGTAGTATTTAAAATTACTTTTGTATATAATACAATTGTCTACGTTGCTACTAAGAAAATTAAATATTTCATATGGTTTGTAAAGATTATGAATCGATGAAATTGTGGTAAGACATATTACTTATATGTTACATCGAATTAGGCATAGCTTTTTTGTAAATTATATAACTTACTTAATTTCTTATTTCTCACTGTTTTTATTTTCTAATTTTTATTTGTGTATAGACAAAATTATAACTGTAATAAAATATACATCCATTTAATAAACGTAAGACATTTCCTATACATAGTATAGGAAATGTCTTCTCTCTTCTCTTTTGTTTATATCCTATACATAGCCAGGGTAGGCAGGGGGCACCTAGGAAAATAGGGGGAACCTAGGAAAATACTCAATACACCATTAAGACATTTCCGTTTCTTATTTCTGCCGAATTCTAGAGGAATTGCGAGTTGAGTGGAACTCCACGCCGCCATTCAACACGCAATGCCTAAATTAAATTTAAGACTTTAAATTTCATTTTATTGCAAGTATATTATATGTCTTATCCAAAAATCAAAAGCGATAACGCAAAAGCTGCCGACCAATAACCATACAAAATGATAACACATTTGATAAAATAACGTATATTTATTTACTTCTTACATATTACATGCAGATAGAACTATTTACATAAACCTATAAGCTAGTAACTGTACAAACTGGAATGTTCTAGACGTGATTTCGTTGGTGTTAATATATACATATATGTATTTTTTATGTTTTCATAACATAAATTGAGTATATTATATAAAATATTTTTTTTTCTTTGTTGTTTTAATTTATTGAAGATTCTATAGGTATGTGATTTATGTAACAAGTGACATATAAGGTAATGCAGAATATTAAAGAAAATACATATAGCTTAGTATAATTAATATTATTATATAGGTGATAATTAAAATGATCATAATAGTTTTTAAAGATAATATATATTAGATAAGTTAAAAGGATAGTTAATAAATTAATAAATTTGTTCTAATAAAGAAGTAACACGAAGTATTTATTTTATAAATCTTATATAATGAAGACACTACCACCAGTTCGGAAGAAAATACCACTGCCCTGAGAAGAACTGGCGAAGAAACTCAGCGGGAATAAATATTTTTTTAAATTTCTAATCTAAAAAACATTTTCTAAATTTCTATTCTAAAAACATACATAATTTTGTACTCTAAATAGTTTTTTTTAATTGACATTGTAAGGCTGTAAAAACAATGTACTTGGTCATACCATTTAATTTTTACGCACTATAAATCACTTGCTACAAAAATAAATATCCTTAATGTTGCCAAAGTAAAATAAAAAGAAATAGTTCCAAAATATAATTTTCCTTAGTTTTCTAATATATTATTAACATTTAAAAAATAAATAACATCAAATATTGGTTGTATTTTCATGAAAATTATGGGATAGAAATATTTTTAAGAACGCTTACAGAATATTGGTATTATTATTTATTTTTATTTTTAGTTATGTAGTTGTACTAATTTAGTAATGTGAAATTGGCAAGCGTGTACATATTATAAGAGAAATTAAAATCCAAAGTTTCCTTACGTAACTAAGGCTTTTCGAAATTATAATGATATTACTCATAAATGTTTTTAATAACTAAAAGAAATGAATGGAAAAATTAAATACAGTACAGACAATTATTAAGTAAACGTACAAATCTTAAAAGCAAATATTAATTATAAAAATATTTACAACAATTGCGCCTCTATAGCTATGAACTGAATAGTAACAAACAAATATATTTTTTTCATAATATTTTAACTGGCTTACATTACTTGTGACATGTAATAGTGTTGTGAAAATAAAGAAATCAGCTTCACGCTGTATCCCGCACACAACAGAGTAAGCAGAGGGAATAATGTTAAGAAATTCCGTTCCCCATTTTCCGTCGAATACAAAAAAAAAATAATAAATTAAATATATTTTAATAATATATTTTCACACATATAAAAAGCGTTTCGAAATATAGAAAAAATTACAAAGAGGCATTAAACATGAACGTCCAAACTAATATTTTAATATTTTTTTTTGTATGAGAATTTGTTTTCACGTTTGTAAAAACAACGTTAATGTTCATATAAAAAGAGCAATCAACATATAAATGCTGTGGTTTATTTGACACTGGCAGTATCACAATTAAAATGTTATTATATACTTATATAAAAAGAAAAATACTGAATCTTCGCGTCTTTTGTTTTTAAGAAACCTGACAGATCACTTTTTTCTTCGCTTTTCGCCGGTTGAGTTCATTAGATAAAATATTTAAATATAAAGCAATGGTTCGAAATTAATTATTTTTTATAGAATATAAACTAAAAACAAAAGGTGACTATTGACAATATGACACAAGTATCATTTTTAAATTTATATCATAACTTCGAAAGTAATGCAATACGGGCAAGAAATGATTATTCTACAATAAAATATATAAACAAGGTACGTAATAATACATAATTTCAACATGTAAATTACAAATTTTATTAACTTAACCAACATTTCATTTTAACATAATTTTTAATTGAATTTACGGTCTAAAGATATTACACACTCAGTCTCTCACTGACTACTGTAAAAGCAAAATTGTTAAATATATTTCAATTAAAAGGCTGTATAAGCAAAATCGCCTAAGCAGTATTTTCAATTTATAGCAATTTTTGCTGTATTATTATAGTAAATTAATGGCATTTTCTTGAACATATTAGTACAAAAAAAATATAAAAATATATTTTCTACTTTAAGCCCATTTTATACCGACAGCGAGCTTACAACCAGAATATTATATTAACTTTGATTGATATGTTTTAGCATCTTTAGTTTTGTATTAATTGTAGAATTATATTAACATTAAATATTAATTAATTCTTCTAAAATAAAAGTAAGGCATCTTATAACATCGATTTCAAAATTGATCATTTCTATATATATCCGATAGGATATTCTATATATAAAATATTTATCTATATAAAATAAGTCTGACTCTATGATAAAAAAAAAATACACAAAACGTGTTATACCAATAATACACAAATCAGAATCTGTCAACACAAAACTTGAAAACGAATTACATTTATACACAATATACACATATCAAATGGCTCGGAGGTCACACCTTCTGTTCCGGCGTCTGTAGTGGCACGCTCGCCTCCTCTTGCATTTTGGCTGGAGGATTCGATCTTTTGTGTCTCTTTATCCTCTCTTTATGAAAAAACAATCTTAGATAGTGGCAGGGAAACACTACGCAGTCACCGGCAGGTTCTTCTGCGTCGATGTATACGCCTCTAACTAATACCGAGTTGGAGCAGTTCAGGACAATTAGAAGGGCAAGGCTGACGATGTGTGAACACCAGTTACTTAGCTTCGGTGATTCTATAAAATAATATTTTAGTTTAAATTCCTTGGTTTTAAAGTTTTAAATATTTATAATATAAATAAAAATATGCAAGATTATTAATATATAGCACAGAACATAAAAATACAGACATGTAATGTGATGTGTCAAAATACACTATGCACTTATTTGAAATAGAGTCAGACACTTATTAGCTTGGATAAAAATCAATGTCAACAATTTGTAAAATTAACATATATAAATGTACAAATCACAGGGAAAATTAAAATATATACTCTTTAAAATATTGATATCCATTAGTCAGCTATTGCAGACTCAATATATTGACATTATGTTGAAAGCAGAGAGCAGTGTCTTAACACTGGATTCTCTAATCTCGAATGTCATTTCAGTCTACCCGTGATCATATATTAGTGTATGAAATGTCGGGTTTCCAAAAATGTATAAAACTAAATATATTAGCGATTAATCTCGATTAAGAATTTCATTTTAAAAAAATACCTGGAAAGAAATATATATCCAATAATCCCCAAATGCCTCTCCATACATTGACAGTGGCTATAAACGATATAAGGTGGTATAAATCGGCAACCAGTAGACGCGGGGCGCCTTGCAGCTTTGAAACCGCCCAGCGCATGGGCGCTTGGACACCGAAAGTTATCACTACTATCACGTAGCCTCCCACCTGTGAAAAGAAAATATTTTAAATATTATATATTTTTTTGTTTTTTATTTGGACTAGACTTGACGTTGTCTTTGCTTATAAGATAAGTTGTATGTAAAAAAATTGAGAGTGGCATATTTTTGTATCAATATTATTATTGATGTATCTTTCATGCACAATATAGCTGGAGTGTAAGAAAGATAATGTGAGTAGATTTTGATAAAAACAAAACAATATCTCAGATTGTGGAGTACGGAAGCGTCTTAATGGGTACGGAGTGTCTTAACACTAGGTTCCCTTTGCCTATGAGCAGAAAACGGTGGGAAGCTAAGAAAAAAATGGTTGTGTTAGGATATTTGGGCAATATCTGAATACTTTTTATCTGCACTCATCTTATGCATTTCATTGCGTGTAGGATGTGACACGGCTGTCTATTCTACACTACTTGGATGTATGACAGATCTAAATAAATGTATATATTAACAACATTCCCCGTAGAATATGAATTCGCAACCATCGTGGAGTTATACCTACTCCTAAATATCTTAAAGAATTTGAATTGCACTGTAGCAGTATTACTATATCTGATAAAACGTGTTAACAATTGATGCCGTATACTTCAAATAATTTTGATGATTCATCATTATTTTTACTGTAAACAAAACATTAACGGCGGGACTTTTTTACAATCGCATTTTCTAAAAAGATTATTTTTATCATTTTAAGGTACCTCAAAGCCCAAACAAAGGTGACCTCGTATTTTAGTACCTAATAAGTACCTAAGCTTGTAATCGCGTGTGACATAAGGACAGTCTAATTTCCACGGCCGAATACAGCAGATACATAATATCATTATCGATATCGCAAAACGATAATATCGTTTTATAAATAAATAGTTCACTGAACTGTCTTACATTCAATATAATTAATTAGGGTATCGATATTTTGTGTTAAGTCATTTTTATTACTATTGCGTAATGCGTTTTATTTAGAGAAGCTAGTGATAAATCACTTCGATCTAAATTTTCTTCTTATTTTTTTGAAATAATAAAATGGCCGCCCAACAGTTTGACTGCTAACCCAAAATTATATTATACTAGAGAATCAATTGACGCGTATACGCATTGGCGTTGCGATAGAAACGTGTATGCTACTTTATAAAAATAAAAGTGTAAATATTGTCAAATGTATTTTTGTAATACGATTGTAAACTTTCTGCCGAAATCTGGAGGCATTGCTTGTTGAGTGACTTTGCCTTGTTACCATAGCGAGGAAAATATGAAAATATGTTAATAGAAAAATATTAATTTGGCAGTAAATATATCTTATTCCGTGTAACATGTTCATCGAACTCACATACATCACATATAGGTAGAGTATAGACAGATAATCTAATATATACGTCGTTACCCACGCACAGTCCCATTCTAGGACATTGTGTTGACTGGTGGAATTCAACGCCGCGTTTCGTCTTGTTATTAAAATGAGGAAATGAAAATAATTCATTCCTCCGAGTGGGAATCAAACACAGAGCTGTCGCGTTTACCGTCACTTATTGTGCCGCTGCGAATAGATTAATATGCAATTAGTTTTATACGAAAGAATATGTAGCTGCGTAGTTCTGTAGCAATATGTTTATAAATGACTTTTGCTTACTAATAAAACATAACGTAGTTATTACAGTATATCTTCTTATTAGTATTTCAGAGAAATTTGCAAATATCATTTAGATAAACCTACCTTCCTAGGATTTCTTAGGACTTAGGATGCCGTCTCTCTAATATTACGTGATATTGGAATCAATCACCAATCTTTTTGGTACGAAGTTACAATAGACACACCATAAATGCTCTACGAAAATACATATAATACGAGTATGTTACATAGAAATGTAAATAAAATGTTCCCAAATTCAAAAACTATAGCTTATAAAATATCTAATAGACAAAAAAGTATTTCTTGCCTTATTTATTTCAATAGTAAATAAATGTTTGAATACATTAGGGTTACATAAAAAAGTTCCCTAAATCGGGACATGAATCTACTATTTACTATAAATATAATTACAATTATATTTCATAGACCCAACTATAAAAACTTAAAGGACTATATTTCACGTTCAATATCAAACCATGGCATTGAGTCTAAGTGGAATGAACGGACGGACAGAAATAAACCCACTTATTACGGAACAGGTAAGTACAGTATTTACCTTATTACCTTAGATCCTAAACGCTCAACGAGATAATGTCGCGTTATTTTTAGATTAAAGACGAAAACTCTTTAAAGCGCTTCTTAATATTGTAATTTATACATGACTTCAACGGTCAACCAGTTGTTTCGTCGTAAGATCTTAAAAATGACAAAAAAATGTAATACAGTAGTGTAGTGTAGTAGTTCTTAAACTAAACTTTTTGCTTCAACGTCGCTGATTTCCACCATTAAACACGCAATGCTCTTTTAGATTTGCCTGAAAGTAGGGAAGGAAGTATCTTAACACGTCAAGTTAGTTATGTTTACCCTGCGATGTTGGGTAAATGGCGTGAAGCTGTTTTTATTTTAAATTTAAAAATGATATTTTCTCCCATATCACGTTTAAGGTTCCGTGAAAGTATTATAACATTCTTAAGCTTATTTTTAAAATCCGTAAACCGAAGGTACTCAGTTCAAATTAACACAAATGTTTAATGAAATAAATATACTATTGACCTTAAATATTCAAAGTTAAAAAGCAATAACGCTCATAGTACATCAGGGAGACGGGAGGAAGAGCCAATTGCGCGGCGTAAGTGGTCACTGACTCAATGACGACGCGTGACGGCGTGACGGCGTGACGGCGTGACCCATATGCGGAAAATTATATATCTTTTGCATATTATCAAAGATGTTGTGAGATATTTTGGGAAAAAATACTTGGAAAATATCTTTTTGTGGATATTCATTTTGGAAAAAATATATTGGACATATTATTGTAGATATGTAGATATATATTTACGTTTTAATGGTAATGTATAAAGAAATTGTTTTTAAATTCTAATTTCTGAATTATAATTTCTAATTGCTTAGTTATGTTTGAAAATTTTTTAATATATATAAGGTGTTTTTGTACACTTAGGGACTCGAGTTTGTGAGACGCAGATTCACACTTCAAAATGTGCGAGATCCGATCACGCTACTTTCAAGTTATCCTTCGTTTTCTTATATATTGTAATATATATATATATATATATATATATATATATATATATATATATATAAATTTATTATTAATCTTTATTTATAAAAGTTTGGGGTCCCCAGTCGCCTTCTGAAAGCCGTGCAAGCGTTGACCACCAAAACATACGTTCTCATCAAGCTACGTCGAAATTCTTTTACGACATACGATTCTCTACCAGGAGAGACAGAAAGGAAAGGAGCGTAGAGTCCGCCC
>JAATLQ010038366.1:34616-77682 GCA_013421005.1 Heliconius erato x Heliconius himera | reverse complement strand
CGATGCATTGACATAGAGTCTGACAGTAAGTACGACTGAAGGTTCGAGATTGGGCAGTTCTTATTAAATTGAAAAAAAAAATAACATAGTCACTTACCAACGATGTCCAGCATGATTTGACCTGATCCTCAGGATATAGGAATATATCCAAAAGCGCCCAGGAGCCGCGCCACACGAACACCACTAACGAACCCACTACCGTCACAGAGAACACGCAGTCTAGAATGTACAACGCGGTCTCTCTGCTACTCTGTAACAAATATATTTTAGGTTAGATGGCAGTTGTTGTAGTTCTGTCTCGAATAATAATAATAACTTTACTGAATTTTACAAAAATATTGACTTAAATAAATATTATAATAAATTTTAATACAAACATAGGATAAACAAATACAAAGAAATGCTTAAAGATTATCGCAGTATCGAGGTCGTCGTGGCGCAGCGGCAATCTCTTTGACTGAACGGGAACGAACTATTTTCAATTCCTCGCTCTGGTAACAAATTTCAATACGAAATATTTCGAAAATGGGAGGAAAGTAAGGGACGGAGTCTCTTAACACTCGGTTCTCTCTGCTTACTCTGTACTACGAGAAAAAGCGTGAAGTTTCTTTTTTATAATTTTTTCAATACGATTACGATTGAAGCCTACAACAAAATTACTGTGCAACAATGTCGTATTTCTGTTTTAATACCGTTTCGCTACGAAATCGTAGCAAAAATTTTGACGTTAAAAATATATACGGGGTCATACGTGTTATAAAAGAGTTGGTCATAGATCTTTTTAATAGTTGTGGGTTCGATCAATATTCTGGTCTGGTATAAGACATAACGGCACTCTGCTAAAAATGGACAGAAAATAGAGTACGGAGTGTAGTACTGAACATTGGGTTAACACTCATTAAATATAAATATTTTATTTTGAAATCAGTTGTGGCGCAGGATACAAAGTGTGACTGTAAACGCCAGTGGTTGTGGGTTCGATCCTCATTCGAGGAAATGAAATATTTACTTACATTTATTATTAGTAAATGTACAAGAACTTAAAAAATTATGTCTTGAATGTGACCAAGCAGTCAAAAAAACATTTTAAATCTTGGTCACAATTTTGCACCCTCCTTCGTGAACGCTGTTCCTGGTGATCATTATAAAGGAAAGATGAATAGTTAACTCAAACGACATCAGAGGAGAGTTAAGTTGTGAGGATGACGATGCAATATCGGGCGTACAGGAATTAATATATTTTTTTTAATTGGATTTTTCTAATGATCTCTTATAATAAATTTTATTTTTATATTTTTTTATGGCTCTACCTTTATAATTCTCACTCACACAAAAGCAGAACTCAGCTTACGCCTCACGAACATTAATACAGTTGGAGACAAATAAGACTTACGAACTAAACCTATTTTTGAGGTTAACTCATATACGAGTACGTCAATATGTATTATTCCGATGTTATATAGTAGGTATATACTACTTACATATTATGTAATTAATATTAGTATCGATCGACTTAACATCAGTTAAAAATTGATTGGCGCTTTTGAGTGTCATTATAAATTTAAATTGCCAACACTGGGAAATGCACTCTAAAAATAAAACATTATTATATTACTAAAATGATTATATCACAACTTAAACTTATCTTCGAGATAAATCGTATCTACGATTAGACTATTTGAGATACTTTATAGACAAGATTTTGAAGAGGCTGTGAATTTTATCGATCGTTCTGTTAGTTAATTGTGATTGATGTGTGTTTGTCACAAAAGATTACAAGGAAATAGATATGAAAAAACAAAGAATTACATAAAAAATTGTCGGAAGTCTGTTCTAAACAGATTCTCACATAAATCTTAAAAGATTTGGTATCTTTTAACATTATATATTGTTTATTTCTTCATATCGATAGTACTATCTTTTACAATTAAAATTTCCTTTATTTTTTATCTGAATGGGTTTTTATTCAGTTTGGGTCAGCATCGAATTTATTATTGAAACTTAATAAAGTAATTAATTATATATGATAACATTACTTAATTAAGTATACAAATCGATGATAAAGCACCTGGATTATAATAAATCCTTTAAGTAATCGTCTGCTTACGCCAAATGTAACAATTATGTTTCATACTTATATAATTTATCTTCGAAGTTCTTTTAAGGCCGTCGTGGCGCAGTGCGATAGCGCCTGATTGTTAACGCGACTGTTGTGAATAGGATTCAATCCTATTTAGCGGAATGTATAATTTTTTTATTTTATCGTAAAGCGCGGGCAGTAAATTGTCTTAAGAATAGGTTCCCTCTCTTTACCCTGCTATATGTATCGCTAGATACAGCTTGAAGCAGACACTCCGTTCTACTTTCCGCCGAATTTTCTAAAAAGCATTTTTTTTCCTAAGTGTTGAATAACACTTTAAAAATGTTAAAAAATATAAACTTGTTATAAATAACTAGTTTTTATGTAGCGCTCTGCCCTCGTGGTCTAATCAAAATAAAGGTTCTGTACGATACATGAATCATTAAAAATGTCCGAGATAACACTTATCGCAGGTTAGGAAAAACGGAAAGTCTGGAAAGAAATGATCTGCCACTCATTTCTCTTTATTTATCTTGGGAGATTTGTAAACTATGTACTATATTATTTCACGTGCCATGGATAGGCTATATCTAGTGAGATAAAATACCGATACTTTATTCGATCTGATTAGTCTAGATTAGAATAATCAGTTAGAAAAAAAAACCAAATCAGTAGTAATTTTTTTTTCTTACGTGTAATACGTGCATTTTTATTTATAGTATATATTTTAAATATTTTTTAAAATTGATATTTCAGTCATTTATCATTTGTATCTTCCCTAATGAATATTACTCAAAAACGGATTAAAAGATAACTGTAAAGCAGAATTATTTATATTATGTGCAATGTAGAACAGATTGAAAAGCGCAACAAAACATTAATACAAATATTTGTGTATATTAAAAAAAACTTACTGTCTTATAAAAAGTAGGTGCGTCAAAATAATCTTCAACTGTATCAACGGTGATGCAGAACGGCGCAGAGTCCACATTTCTGAAAGCTCTCAAGAAGATGATAGCCACCATCGACGCGGCCGTTGAGATAACAACCGCCATGGGATCGTTTATGAAACACTCTAGTAAATTCCAAACTCCCCTGCAAGCTGCTACATTTACAACCGCTGCTATACAAGTATACAATCTTGTGAAGAAAAGATATTTTTTAATTCCATATTCTGGTACCAATAATTTATTTAACGGTTCTTGTATACCACATAAGACGAGGCCGACGATGATTCCAAACGCGGCAGTCCATACCGCGCTTAGTAAAGGATCATCTGGATATATGTAAAGGTCCATAAGGGCCCATGTTGCCTTCCAGTAAATTATAATCAACGGTCCCGCTAAGAAGATCGTGAAGACGACGTCGATTATCTCTAATAACGCCTCCAGCCTCTGCCCGCTCAACGGCTGGATCAAAATGTAGCTACTTCCAAGCATAGCTAGCGAAGTAAGCAGGACTTTTCTATAATTATTCTCGTCTCAACAACTTATCGCGAAACTTCGAGAAGAATTGCTCAATTTTTTTTATTTTCGCCTGTCAAGGGATTAGGTCCATCCCGTGTTGAAAACGTGCACCAAATTTTATTTTCGTAGTATTATATTCACGTACGAAATGATGAATGATATCCATATAACGTATATGTGAGGGCGTTTTCAAAAGCACATCACTTTGTTATATCGTAATTTTTACGCCAACGCAAAATATTTAAATGCAAAAAAAAAAATAGTTCGCCAAGTTCAAATTGTCTCTCACCGAATAGTCCACTGCCTTTACGTGACACAGTATTTATAGTGAAATAAAACACAAAAAGGTTGATTGCCAAGAAATGCTGATAGGTAATCTTCACCAAATCGTATATTTATGATTTATGACTGCATAATTCACGGCTTCCTTGTGCATCTATCGTTCGCACTGCGAATGGTATTGATATGAAATACGTATATTAGATAATGATTAATGATAATAATGTTATTAGAATTTGATATTCTTGTCCCATAGATTATATTGTAAAGTGTAGTATTTTTGGGAGTATATAAAGTAAATAATTAAAGTCGTTCTTTTCTTAGCTCTGATAGGATAAGAGAAGTGTGGCGTTAAGCTCCGGGAGGCATTATATAGGTCATTTGTAGATAGATAGATAAATTGATGATTATGAAAAATAGTTTTATCCTATATAGTATATTCATTCATTTTTTCGTGATTTAGCAAATACTCAATATCATGACGTCGTTATATCGCTTGAAAAACAAGTATGATTTCATCTTTACATAATTTTCTGTATGTACTTAATATGATTAAAATAATCATTTAACAGATGAACAGTTATAATAAACATTGTTTTTAAGAATGACCTCGTATTACATATTTTTCTTTAAAACATAAGACAGATGGCGCATTTCATCGTCTACTCTCCAGTCAACTGGAACCGGAATAAAATATTTCAAATGATGGCAACGTCCGCTTGCGGCACTAAGCAACCATGTGTTATAGTGTTCAGAAAAAAATAAGCTTTAATTTGATATATAATTCTTAAAAAAAACACATGAGTGCATATTATTAACATTGAGTGACCATTATTAACATTAAGTGAGTAAAGTGTTGACACATTGACATCAAAAACATGTGAGTGCAATTTTATTACCAAAAATTTTATTAAAGGTGATTGCGGCATGATTCTTCCAGGCAACCCTGGTGTAACCTATTTTACTATCATGTATCATTCTTAAAAATACGTTTCATTCAAAACAAATACCTGCATATTTATGCACTGGGATCTCGACTTCAAGATTGCAAGTAAATCTATAATATTGATATAGATTTACTTGCAATCTTGATTTATTTTTTTTTCTATCTTTTTTACCTTGCATTTTACCCGCCACAAGTGGTATGTTATATATCATAAATATTCACCCTCCACTTCTTGTGTTTTGGATTAAGAAACGGAAACGCTCTTAATGTCTCAAGTTGGTGAACTAAAATTTGTATGCTTTTCTCGCATTTCACCGACTTTGCTTTTAGAACTTTTAGAATTCTACCATTATTGCATTCGCCTATTGAATTATATTAATCATATCCGGTTTGCCTAATCAGTTTGTCTATCTATCTACCAATCACCCTGTACTTGACTTCTACGTGAATGATGTTTGAAACTAAAAAATATAAATAGCTGCGATGGATCTATATTACGTACGTATATTATATTAGTGAAATTTTAAAATAATTTTAATGCATCGTTTTCTTTAATGTACTATGCCTAGTGACAGTGTTAATAAATTTCTATTTTAAGAATGTTCATGATAACAATTGTGAATGTTAATACTTTTAACAGGATTACTGTCGATATATTCATGTATATAGAAATTATATGATAATTATAGTTTATCTGTTAGACAGGACATTAAAAGCTTTTTATGAACTGTTACCGCCCACAGCAGGGTAGTTAGAGGGAAATAAGGGCTAAGACACCCCGTTTCTCATCTTCCGGCGAATTCTAGAGACTTAGAATTGCGTATTGAGTGGCGGAACTCAATGTCGCGCTTTGCCTCGACACCAAAGAGAAGAAAATGAAAATGGAACTGACAAAAATAATATTTTTGTCAGTTCCATTAATTTTTCTAATATAATTTGAGAAAATATGTGTGTGTATATTACTAATTTACTATGTCTGTAATAAATATAATTTGTCAATGATATAGAATACAGGTGCATAATTCTATTTTAATCTGTATTGCATATATAAGTAAATACCTAATCTACATTTATTATGCAAGTGATAAAAACTTTGCTACACCGACGCTGGCGTAGCTGCAGGCGTCAACATTTTCATAATAACGTTTCAGAACTATATCCATACGTTAGCGACATGATGCACTAATGTAGCTAGTAATAAATTTACAGCTTGTATATAGTTTCTTTTATCAGCTCACGTTTTATTCCGCACACAACAGGGTAGGTAAAGGGAGCGTAGTGTAAGACACTCCGTTCCCCATTTTCCGCTGAATTCTGGAGATATTGCGTGATGAGTGGAATAACTCAACTCCTTGCCTCGAGGCCACAGAAAAGAAATGAGAATATAAATTTAAAATATTCAATTTCTTTGAGTGGGGATCGAACCCTCAATCAGTCGCGTTTATAGCCCCTTGTGCCCCTGCGTCACGACTGCTTTTAATTATTTACATGTTTTATTAGGCATCGTAACTATGTATTAAAATCTTAAGCTCGATAATGTCATACAATTGTATGACATCGAGCTGATCTGATGATTGAGCCAGGAGCTGCATATGCTGGAGAGCATTTCAATATTTGAGAAGATAATTAAATTAAATCAATATGCAAATCCAAATATATTTTTTATGACATTAATTTAATAGAAATAGTGAATAATACTTTGTACACTGTCTATTACATCGTAAGCTTAGGACAATACAATTATATTAAAAAAATCGACTTCAAAACTATACATATACGTAGAAAGTCAAACAAAAACTAAATTGTAAAAAACAATATTTTAATAACATCAATGTAATGAAATTCAATGTAACATTATTGATACCTATTTATTTTAATTAATTTATTTAGCTTTTGTTCGGTGTTTTTGGAAATTCTTAATGCTTGTTATTGTCTTGGCTGACAAACGTAAAAAAAACGAATATATAACCTTCGTCGTTTTGAAAAAAGAAGTTGGTTAAAAACGTAGGGATTATAAGTTCAAATTTCACGTTTATAAAATAAGAATTTATTTATTCTGGATATTAAAAAAGTGATGTCAGATTCTTTTCCGCTGATATTTGCCCACTTACGGACTGTAGTCTGGAGACAGGAATAGGAGGCACAGTCCATAAGTGGGCATAAAGTTGTATTATTAAGGTCTCTGTCATAAGTACATTAACGTAAATTGTCTTAAGCATTTAAATATTGTTAAGAAATATAAGTTGATCATAGATATTATATATTCAAAGTTTGTAAATACTATTTCTAGTTATCTATATATTTCATGTATTTTATTTCATTTTTGTAAATTAATGTAATTGTTTGTAAATTAATAAAATTAATCTAAGCCATTTAAAGGACTAATAAGGACAGTTTATCAAAAAACAATTATAGATTTAGAAAGTGACTAGAGTAAGTATACAAAGATCAAAATTGTTAACGCAAATGTTTAAGAATATTTCAGTAAAATCATCGAATGGATAAGTGTTACGTTGTGATGTGAAGCTATAAGTATTGTATAACTGATAAAAATTAAGCAAATTACTAAATAAACTCAGTCTCGGGCTTTTTAAAGAAATATTTAAAATCCATTTTGATGGATCTATAGAGATTCATATTGTTAGAGCACCACGACACTTTTGATAGCACACATTTTGGCACACTTTTTAAACACTGTTTATATTTGTTTATAATTATTATGATATTATTATTATTATTGATTATAGTTTATTATAATAAATTATTTATAATTATGATTAATAGCACTTCCACTACCAAGACAAGTGAACGACAAACTAAGACGCAACTGAGTGGAGTTCTAATAATATAACAAATACATAACACTGTTATCAGAATAAGTAATAAATCTCTATAAATAATACTCTCACTTTAGTTTACTCAAAAAATTGTGGTAAAATTTACTTAACGTGACGTTGTAAACAGTTATTAAGTGATTTCTTGTTATCTTTAGATAACTCTCGCATTTTGCGGTGTAGGCAGAAATGTCCGCTTTTCACCCATTTTGAGACTCTACTGTGGTGGAATCCAACGTCAACACAATCAACGGAACCCTATTTGCTCAAAATAAGTCTGAAATTAAAATATTTTTTAATAATTTCATTTCTCTGATTGTATTGGAGTTATATTAGTGAAATAAAACTATTTAATTGCGCTTAATCATTTTTTAGCTAATTAAATCTACAAAAGGAGATTTGTAAAATTTAAATGAGTCCCGATTTTTAATCCCAATGGACCTTTGGGTTTGTTGTGCCGGGTTTTTTGTTTTTTTTTTATTTTTTTCTTTAAAAGATTTATGTTAATTCGTCTTTACCCACAATGTAAAGGACTATTATAATTATTGTCAAATCGTTAATTTGATTAGAGGACGTCGTCGTGGGAAAGCGTTTGACTGTCAACGCGACGGTTGTGAGTTCGAGCTCTCTCTGGGGAATGATTGAAACGCGGCGTTCAGTTTCGCCACTCAACAAGCAATGCCCCTTATATTGGGCGGAAAGTGAGGACCGCTACTACACTAGCCTACAATGCCATGCAAAGAAAATCGTAAAGTTGCTTTCACTTTTTTATTAGTTTAGTAAAACGTGCAATTAAAATCTGTGAAATTATTTTTAACACAAAAGTATTTACTTATACGATTTGAAATTGTAGCTATAGTAGTAAAAATGCAATGAATAAAAAAAAATAACTTTTCACTTTTACTCTAAATGATGGAAACATCTCTATAGAGACATTTCAATCAATAGTTTAATGACCTGTCTATGGTGAGCTACTTAATATTGATAGGTATATTCTTTGTAAAAAGTACGATAATAACTTTAAAAGTTAATATTAATACATAATGTATCGAAATCGGGTGAAGAGTAGTGAACAAAGAGCGTGAAGCTGTTTTTTAGAGTTCCGTACCTTTTAAAGAAAAAAGGCCCTTATAAGATGCCCACTTTGTTGCCCGTCTGTCTGTGTTTCTGACTGTCTGTCTGTCAATACCCTTTATCTCAGGAACGCTTGGAGATATCAAGTTAAAATTCAAACCATATACTATAACAATCAATAATGCCCCTGAATTCCTGAAAAGAAATATTTCTACATATACTTAAAAAAGATATGGCCGCAAAAAATGCATATTTAGACACTATCAAGGGAAATAACATTCACATGGTACTTCCGGTTGATCTAGAATTATGAAATTTGACAGCTAGCATCTACAGGTAGTATCTACTAGTTCACGAAAAAATATGAAAACTATATATTTGTGGTTAAATTCTAAAAAAATATAGCCTTAAATAGCAAAAGACGCGTATTTCTACGCTATAAAGGAGATCAAAATTAATAGGGTAATTCCTGTTAACCTAGCACCTAGCATCCATAGGTAGTAATAGTTCAGGTTCAAAAAATCTGAACTATGCATTTATGGTTGAATCTTAAAAAATAATAGCCTAGCAACAAACGACAATTTCCACACTAGAAAGGGAATCATAACTCATCGGGTACTTCTGGTCAATCTAGAATTATGAAATTTAGTATCTAGCATCTAAGGTAGCTACTTTAGGAAAAAAATTTAAAACTATACATTTGTGGTTATATCTAAAAAAGTAATAGCCAAAATTTGGTAGCAAAGTTAAGGTGAGGTATCAGATGAAGGGCTTTAGCTTAAACTAAGCCTGAATTTTAGAAAAAGCTCGATACCTCCAATTTTTGTACGGAACCCTCGGTGGGCGAGTCCGACTCGCGCTTGCGCTGAAACAAATAGCGATGATATTATATTGTATGGCATATGCCAAATATGAAAAAGAAATTGAAAACTTTAGTAACAATGTTTCGATATACGTTTTTTTTATATTAATTACATTTTCTATTATTTCTCGTACGCCGAGTAAACATAGAAACATGTCACTGCGTTGCCTATTTTGGAGGTTTTGCAATTTAAAGATATTTATAGAGCTCTATATATAGATATACTTATATATAGAGTTATTCAATAAAAAAATACCATGGGCTAGCAAGCAGCAAGGTAAGCAGAGGGAAACTAGTGTTAAAACACTCTATTCCATATCATTTTCAGCCATAATATTCAAGACAACGTAGTAACAAGATAAATGTAGTGGCGGAACTCAACGCCGCGCTAGTTTAAGGTAAGAAACCGTGTTAAGTTACACTGTTCGCGTAGGTACAATAGAAACATTGTTTATTTAAATCGGAAAATATTCTCATTTATATTTTTTTTAATTGATCGTAGCAAGATTTGAATCTTGTCTTCACAGTGCTCACTAAGAACTGAAGTCATAATCCAAATTTCAGCGGAATCGGACACTGGCTAGTGGGTTAAATATAGCTTGCAAGATATGGCAAGTTAAATAAAACCTTGTAAAAAGTGGCTTCACTTTTTTTCGCCAGAGTAAGCTGAGGGAACCTTATGAGGAACCTTATTAAGACCGAAGTGTCTTTTGCCTAATTTTCGATTGCCTAAATTTCGTGTTCACCAGAGCGGGGAAATAAAAGTAATTTAAATACAATAGTTCCACCGAATTTTCTTCTAAAATAGTCGCTAGATGTAGTATTTCATAAATGAAAAATAAATATGAAGTCGTAAAATTGTAAAGTACTTTACACGGGATAAAAGGTCAAGAGATTTAATAAGATAATATGATTAGAAAACTTATATGTGAAAAGTGGAAGACAACGTGTCTTGTGTCTCACAATTCTTTCTATTATTATAACAATCAACGGAATAATTTATGCTTATGTATGTATTAAAACGCGGTGTTAAGTTCCGCCACTCAACACACAATATCTTCAAAATTTGGCGGTATTTGGGTCAAGGTTTATTTAAAAACTAAGTTCTGTCTGTCTACCGTGCTATGCCGGACAAAAACGTGAAGTTGTTTATGTACATACAAAGGTATCAGTTTTTTTGTAGCTTCACGCTGTATCCCGCACAAAGCTGGGTAGGCAGAGAGAACCTGAACCTAATGTTAAGACACTGTTTATCCTCGTGTATTAGTTTGATTTTAATATTGATGTGAGGAGAGGTTTAATGAGAGGAAACATAAGTGTTACAGATATAATGTAATGATGTAAAGGAAGCCCAAAGACATAACGATTTTAACTGTTTTCAAAATTTGAATTATTAAACCTGATTGCCGAACAAAAGTCCTGGGTTCAATTCTTATACAAAATCAAAATTGGGATGTTAATTTTTAAATTTATATCGGACTGCATATCGCTCGTTTGATAGTTAAATATGACGAAGACATTGTAAATTTTTGTAGTGATTTTCGAGTTAGGTAAGTCATAGTTGTCGTTAGTATTTGTTTTATGGATTGTAATTTATGAAATTTAGAATTTACTTTTTTTCTGTTTTCGTATATTTTTGGAAAATCTTGTCTGTGTTCTAATATAACATTAAATCTCAATAACTGACATACTTAGACAAAACTTTACTCACCGTTCTAAACATAGTTGGCACGTCGAAGTAGCCCTGGGGTGAATCGACAGCTACAGCGAAGGGCGCGGCACATATATTCCTCAATGTTCTTAGAGCAGCCAGCGACAACGTGGCCGCCACCGTCGTAGACATAAGCGTCCTAGCACTGTCTCCTGTACACTCATTCAAGAGGTTCCAGACACCTCTCCAAGCGCCGACGCAGGCCATGCCCGCTATACACGTGTAGAAACGCGATAAAACATAATATACGATCTTTCCCCTATCCGGTTTCAAATATTTGGTCAATTGTGTTTGACACACGCAGAAGACAAGATCACAGCACAGACCGAACGTTGCGCACGCGGCCGCGCTGGCCACCGGGTCGTTTAGTACGTAGAGGTCCATAAGAGACCATGTCGACTTCCAATACGTGACCACCGCCGGTGCTACCACGAAACTCGCGAAAACAACGTCGGCGAATTCCAGAAGAGCTGGATTCGTACCGCTTGTGAGGGTGCCGGTCAGGCCGGCGGTACTTCCACGCATGTTGATGCGAGCGCGCCGAGCCACGGGTTCAGTACGACTACAGATTATTCGTATATAATTGTATTATCATCGCGTCCTCTGACGTAATGTTTGGGTACCGTACTCCCTCTCGACTTTGGTTGGCTTTCTTCGGTTTATCTGTGTGGCACTTAAAGTCTTTGCGACGTGTTATTGTTGTTATCGGTCAAGTTGATTTTGTGTTTACCCAAAATTGGTGAAATTATTGTCAATTATGTAATTTTTGTTAAGTTTTTTTTGTTTTTTCTTTGTTTGTTACATATGGAGAATATATTGGAAATTAAAATTTTGAGAGATCGGAGATTTTCATATAGAGCTTTTGAGAAAATAACGCTGTAAGGAAAACCATTGGGTTTTCACAGCGCTGTTGTAGTCCTAACTTTTTTTTTCTCCACATGTCTCAAGTATCATTTAGTTATGAAACTAGAAATACGTGACACTGTTTATAATTTTTTGCACAAACAGAGATAACATTTACTGAGCGGCAGAACCCAACGCCGCAGCTTGTTTAATAAACGTTAAATTCTGACAATATTTGTCTGTTAAATGAATTCCTTAATTTAACTATTCAGTAATATATTTTTACAATAAAGCAGTTAACAACGTACTTTAAAAAATAATAAATAATTAAAATAATGACATGTTGGTATACATGTAACACACTCTTAGCTTTTAATAGGAATACAAAAATTTACACTGAAATGGGACTGAACCCACGAACCCTGTAAAGAAGTTTACTCAATATTTAAGAGTATTTGCAGATATTTAAAACTTCCATAAAGATAAAGACGAATCTTTTCGAGACAAATCGACGAAATGTATCTACATTCGAGCCGGTCGTGACGCAGGGGCACAAAGTGTGACTGTGAAATCGACTGGTTGCGATCACCAATCGGGGAAATAGAATGTTTATTTACATTTATATTTTCATTTCTTCGCTCTGGTGTCGAGGCAAAGCGCAGCGTTGAGTTCCGTCACTCAATACGCAATGCCTCCTGAACTCGGCGGAAAGTGAGTACCGGAGTTTTTTGACGCTCCCTACTGAACCTCCGAGGATCTCTACTACGATATGGTGGTTGTGTGTTCCCATTTAATTTGAGAAATTCGCTTACCTGTCTTGAGAAATGTTATAAGGTTGTAACTAGATTTTTAGTTAAAATACGTGAATTTCTTCAGTCTGATTAGGTAAGTCAGTTTTATGCCATCATATTGGATCCACGGAAAGTTGAAAACAAGCATTTAATTAAAAAAAAATTGAATAATAAAATGTTAAGTCTTGGTTGAAATGGAAATTTATAATTTTCCCTAGATGCTCAGAGAAGAAAAATAATATTTTGTCATCTATATATATAAAAGGACTTGTGCTGACTGACTGAGGTAAGACGCACGCAGAGCCGTAACCGCTGATGGTAGAAACGTGAAATTTGGGCAGATGTTTATTTTTATATTCTGGACATTCACTAAGAAGGGAATTTGAGAAATTTTAACCCTAAAGATGAAATAGGGGTTGAAAATTTGTATGGAAAAAAAAAATAATCTGTACCGATGTTTATAAAATTTGAAATTCAGACTCTTAAAAATATTTCATTGAACACGTGTTTCATGGTTTTTAAAAATTAACCCCCTCAGGGTTAAAATAAGGGGTTAAAAGTTTATATGGAAAAATCTTTAAATTGCCACCGATTTTTATAAAAATTTAAATTCAGACTGTTAAAATTATTTTATTGAACACGTGTTTCGTGGTTTTTTTAGAATTCACTCCTAATAAGCGGGCGAAGCCGCGCGCGCCTACTAGTTGAATAATATAACTTTTTTTTTCATTTTTAAGCTTGACGCTGTATCCCGTCCACAGCAAAGTAGACAGAGGGAACCTAGTGTTAGAATACTCTGTTCCATATTTTCCGACAAATCCTGGAGGCATTACGTTTTGAGTGGCGGAACTCAACTCCGCACTTTATAGAGATAGAGAATTTATTTTATTTTTTATAAAATCTAATTCGTATTCGTATATTGTATATACGACATGTAATGCATTGCATAATAATTAAATATATTCCTTATAACTATCAGCCAGTGTGCCGTATACATAAATTTTCTTATAATCAATACCTGTTTTCAATGATTTTAGCTGTCACAATTTTTTTATATCTATTATGGCATATTAAAATTGCGTATCCATTATTTAATACAAAAAAAAATCACTTTATGTCTGCAATTAAAATTCTTAATTGAATAAGGTTATTATAAGTTGATGTAATTATAACAAAAGTACCTACTACAATTATTAAAAACTAAGATAAATAGTAATACTTAAAAACTTATATGTTTAATGAATTTTAAAATTTGCTCTAAAATTAATAATTTATTATGATTTATGCGATGATCTCTCTATTATTTATTTTTTTTTAGCTTCACTCTTTATCCCTCATGTAGCTGGGTAGGGAATGGAGTCTAGTGTTAAGTCATTCCGCTGAAGTCTGGAGGTATTGCGTGTTGAGGAACTCAACACCGCGCCCTGACACCAGGGTGAATAAATGAAAATATTAAATATTTCATTTCTTCGAGTGGAAAACGAACCCACAACCTGTCAGCCTTAGGCGCTTCTGCCTGGCCTGGCTGGCCTTATTTTAACGCCGCGCTTTTTACCAGAGCAAAAAAAACGAATATATTAATAAATAATAATTTATTACCACGAATGGGAATCGAACCCACAGCCGTCGCGTTTACAGTCGCTTGTGCCACTACGCCACGACGGCAATATTTATTGATTCTTTTAAATAAAATGTGGCGTTACGACGTTGCGAGTATGACGACGTATGTATTGTTAAGTAGAAAATGGATTACCTCATTAGCAGTCTCTAGGAATAGCCCATAAATTATGAGAATTGTATAATGTAGAAAATTAGACATTATTTATATTTTTTTTATAATTATTATTTGTTCGCTTCGCTTGTCCACATCTATTTGTTTCCCTCGCTTTAGCGATAATTAAAATACAACTTTTTACACAATAACAATGCTTTTTTGTATTAGATATTTTGCACTGACCCATTGCTGTAAGAAAAAGAAACCCATGGAATATACTGTCCATCACTTATCGCCGATATTTCGACACATTATGTGTTAAGTGTAGAAGCTCAACGCCGAGCGTTGTCTCCTAACCATAGCGAAGAATTGAAAATATTAAATAACCCATTCCTCCGAGTAGGAATCAAACCCACAACCGTAGCACTTACAATCGCACACTGCGCCATTAAGGCTGTTAATCCTAATAAACTATTGGGCTTGTTTATTTTCTTTTTAGTTTGATGCAGTCGGGGTTTTTGTTTTTACAAATATTTTTTTATTTTTCATTTTTTTGTTAGAATTTAATATGGTAATGATAATTATTATATACCTTTTCGAAATCCTGAAATTGAGCTCTTGAATTTGATACCCATGTTGTAGTATTCGAAACGAATTTTTTTTTTCACTAAGTCCCATGGCGTACCACAGCCGCCATGGTTATTTTTTATTAACGTCACCTATTTAAGAACACTTGGGCTGTTAATATGAATCTAATGATACCTCAAATATGTAAATCCGTTCAGCGGTTCTGGAGATACGAGGTAATAAAGAATATTACATACATACAAGATACGCGCGAAAAACATAACCCTTCCTTAGCAGTCGGGAAAAAATAACATTTAATTTAAATAAATAAAAAAATGTGACCTAAAATAGTAAAAGACAAAAACAATAAAGATAGGCTGCAAAAATATCCTACGTAAGGCATTACATTATACTAATCCAACCGTAATAATGTGGGTATATACATATGTATTTAGTTAACAAACATAGTATTTATTATTAAAACTTAGTATTGTTTTTTTTGGTTATCAACTAGTATTCTTATTTAGTGTTTTTCTGAAAAATAGGTAGAGAGATCCTAGTGTTAATACTCTCTGTTCTTGGATTCGTCGAGAATACGAGTCATTCTGTTTGGTGTGGCGGAACCATATGTCTAGCCAGAGCACTAAAATGTAAATAAGTCCCAAGTGGCTTGAGTCCATATCAAACACAACCCACGTTGTCCGCTAACATTAATTTAAACATATAGAAATCAATATAAAAGTTTTTTACCAAATCAACGCTAAATGATGCCATTAAAAGAGCTGAAAGTGTTAATTGAGTTACTGTGTTCGGTCAAGCATTTTACATACGTATCGTTTTTAGGAGTACACTGGGGTCAGACCGCCCCCAATTATACGTTTTTTTGATTAATTAATTAAAAAATCAAATAAATCAGCTTCACAATCAATCAGCAGGGTAGACAGAAGGAACATAGTGTTAAGACACTCCCCATGTTCCCTACTTTCTGCCGAATGCTGGAGCCATTGCGTGTTGAGTGGCAGAACTCAACGCCACGCTTTGCCTCGACAGCAGAGCGAAGATATGTAATATAAATTTAAATAAATATTTCATCTCCTCGAGTGGGGATTGAACCCACAACCAGTCGGTTTTGCAGTAACACTTTGTGCCGCTGCGCCACGACTGGCCTCAATTAATTAATCTACTATATTCATAATAATTAATTACAACAAAATCTAAGTTAACATTATAGTAAAGTGTAAGAGTCTCTAGAATATCATAAATATTTAAAAAAAGACGCTGGAGTTGAATTCACAATCTCCGCGCGCTGCTTGCAAATAAAGCACAATAGATGAGTGTTATTTGTATCGTAAAACATACAAGTAATTAACAAAGTCAACGGTTTTACATGTAGTGGAAAGATACCTGAAATATTATAATCTCTAACTTTTATGACTACAAATATGTATTTGTTTAATTGTACTATCATTGTTTTGTTCGACGTACGACTCGTCTGTATCGCTTAGACTCCATTTCCTTTATTTATTTCATTTGTTTACTAGCACTTGTTGTTAGATGGAAAAAAATATTTGTTGTGATTAAACGCCCTCGCGTGAGTTTATGACATTAAAGGGCGAAACGCGTGTCATTTTAACATTATTTATTAGTGTTAATATGTACTGGAATGATTTCACACGATCGCTCTACGTTCGAATTTCACTCTGAGGAATGCTTATATAAGAAGATATTTTTGTTATCTCGTATATAGACAAATGAAGGTGGATTCAGCATAGTTCTGTAAATTAACAACGTAGCCATTTATTATTAGGTTACCTACCGTACTTAGGGAACCTTACTCTACAAAATCATTTGCTACTAAGTTTTGTTTGATCTTCAACATAATATCAGAATTACGTAAAGATATAGGTATACCAAACAAGTATTTTATAGAAAATAAGAAAGAGTTTAGAACACAATAATGAAATAACAGTACTGAAATGAGAAAGAATAGTGAAAAAAATATATATGTATATTAGCTTTTAAATATATACTGAACGTTTTAAGTATTTTTCAATAATTGAGAATTGAACTAACTCGCTTCTTATTAGGATATTGGAAAAAGGTTAGATACATAAACTGTGACTGAATCGCTAAAGATCTTCATAATTTATATAATTTAAGCATTAAATTGCTTGACCCTCGCGTTAATATACGCAATGTGTAATGCTACTAGCAAATCATATTATGTTTCCGCTTCCTTTTCTCTGTCTTCATTCCTTGACCTTGCCCTGTGCTTTGTACTATATACTTAGAAGTATATAAAATTTCGTAAAAAAAGTAAGAATATTTGAATTAATGGCATAGGTTTATCTTTGAGAAATTTTATCTTTATTTTATAAGATTTTCGGTTCATTATATGTCGGTGAAAGTGATTTTTTATTAAATTGCCCAAGAATAGAGAACGTAGCGAAATAGCTTTGTCTCTCTGCTTACATATTATAAAGCTTTATTTTTTTATTTTAACATAGTAAAAAATAATATGAGACAAGTATATATTTCGTTGTTGTTTTCTTTTCTATAAATATAATTTACCTTACTTGAAGCTGTTGTGGCGCAGTGGGACAGCGTATGACTGTAAGAGTGGTGGTTGTAGGTTCAATTCCCAATGAATAAATTAGATTCATTTCTTTATTCTCGTACAATACGTAATGTTTAATGGAATATTCAACGGAAAGTGGAAAACGCAGTATCTTAGGACTAGATCTCCCTGCCAATCATATGGCGCATGGATTACTGCGTGAAGCAAAAAGAATAACTTACTTGCTGTTGAAATCTAGTTGTAAATATATAGGTGGGTTCCTTTCCATCAGTGACTAGGAAGTACGGCGACGCTAGCAAATTGCGCGACGATCTTATGAATGTAATCATTACGTAGAAAATTGATGTAAAGACTGCATAGAGTATAGCCCTGAAAATAATTTAAATCGTAAGCTTATTATTTTGACATTATTATTAATATATAGTTGTATATTAATGCGTCTCATCTTATGTTTTTTAATTCCTACAGAAATCTATCAGGGTACACTGAAGAACTTTTCATACAATACAAATTAATTTCATGTATTTTTAATACTTTTATCTATCAATAAGTAGGTACCTGTTAAAATGATTATGATCACCAGGAGCAATCGTTGCAATTAAAGTGTCCAATAGCCCCCAACCTCCCCTCCAATGCATTATGTTTGCAAGGATAAATATATAAGTATAAATTCGACAAACAACTCTTTCTCGAACCCACCTTCCCGCTCGGGCATCATCTCCCCAAGCGTTTTTAGATCGTGATAGTAAAATAGATCTGAAAATTTTAAAAATACTTTAATGTTAACATTTAAGTATTTAATTGATTACTTAAAATTAAATATTATCATTATTATCTGTAAGTAATGAATGTAATTAAAGATCAATGAATTGGCAGCAAAAAACAAATAAATACTCTTTGTTAGCGGAAATGCATTAGATGCATAAAAACCGGATAAGCACGCGTCGGGCACGTCCATTGAGGGTTCCGTAAAGAATTGAAGGTCTTGAGCTTTTTCTGAAAGTCAGGCCATTTCATTTTTCATTTTTCCCACTTTTCAAGGCTATTTGTTTTGAGGATTTATCCACAAATATACAGGGTGGAAGAGGCAGCGCTCCATTTACGGAAACAGCATATAGGGTAAAATATTTCAAACCTATACCTAAAGAAATTAATCAAGATGCCTCAACAGTTTGGACGTAGGATTTTTTTTTCATTTCACGATTTTTATCCGTACCTGTATTTCGTGTGACGCGATCCCAATAACATAAACACTTACTACTACAAAAATACTACTAAAGGTTAAACAACTTTGAACTTTATCGCCAATACATACGACTCGATTTCGAAATGAGGCATGTGCGGCGGTGTTCCTTTGATAGGTTTATGTGTGCGTGCGTCATCCTTACAAATGGCGTTTTGTTTTAAAATGACAATTTTATTATTTATTTTGTTTGAAAAAAAAAAACTTTTTCATTTTTGGGAATTTATTATTTTCTGAATTATATTAGGCTTTTATAGAGTAGTTAAAACTGTGGTTTCATTTAATGTGGTGCTGACACTTCCACCCTGTATAATATATAAAATATATGTAATGTTTTCAGTTTTAATTTTTTTCCTGAACTAGTACTGCCTGTAGATGCTAGTGGATAAATTTCATAATTCTACGGACCGTATCAGAAGTACCCTATGAGCTTTGATTCCCTTGATAGTGTCGATATACTTTTTTTTGCGATATAAACGGCCATATCTTTTTTTTAACAAATGTAGATATATTTTTTATTTCAGGACATCATGGGGCGTTAAATATGAGTATATGGTTTGAATTTCAACTGGATATTTCTAAGCGTTCCTGAGATAAAGGCTCTTGACAGACAGACAGAAAGACAGACGGATAACCAAGTGATCTTAGAGGGGTTTCTTTTTTCCTTAAAACCTACGGAAGCCTAAAAATTTTAAATATTTTTAAACATTTTTTAAAGTGTTATTCCACACTTAGGAAAGAAAAATACTTATTTAGAAAACGTATAAAAATTTTAACGTAGCGGGACTCGAACCCGCGCCTCCTGGTCGGTTTGCAGGAGGCGCGGGAATTCCGCTACGTTCAAATTTTTATACGTTTTCTAAATAAGTACCTATAAATTTTAACAAAATATAAATTTTACCTGACTAAAGCAAAACATGAGTGTATCACGATGCCCAGAATAAATATCTGTGCGTGAGGAAAAACATGGGCGTGTATTTCCATTATACCCCACGTGCCTCGCCACACACTAACTACTTGTGGTGCTATGATGAACGTTGTAATGACTGCATCCCCTGAAATAATAAAAATAACGGTTATTTTACTCTAGATATTCTTAGCCGGAACGAGAAATCGTTAGGGAAAATATCTTGTGAGTTGTGACACCTCATTTTGTACTTATAAAAAAATAATTAATTAATTTAAATAAATTAATTAATTAATTTAAATTAATTAATTTCTGTACTTATGTACAGAACTCTAATTCAACGACATTCATTGTTTAGCTAGTTAGTCGAATATTTGGATGTATTTTTATAATAAATATGTATTTTTATTTCATTGGAGGCACATTTACTGTGATCTTATCCAATAGACAATGTACGGCAGAATCTTAACAGCGCAGCGTCAAAAAATAGTCTTAGATCGTTGATATGATGATTAAAATAGTTAACCTTTCCTTTCGATTAGGTGCAGCGAAGACTTTTACCATCCAACCCATAATGTCTAGAATTCGAGCTGAAATCCAGGAATATTAAGTGTCTTGACACTAGGTTCTTTGGTAAGTATGAAATGCATAAAAAAATGAAGTGTAAGATAAATGTTATTAAGTACTAACACTAGATATTAAGCTTTATTGTAATTTACTAACATTTTTAGATCATTGGTTTACATAATGTAGTGTATGCGAATGTAACTACAGTACGGATGACGAGTCGTGGCCGCTCTGAAATTAGCTGTAGATGGCTTACGCTCGCGCCCGCTTGACGCTGTATCCCGCATTAAGCAGTGTAGGTACCCTCCTTCTGCTGCTGCTGCTGCACGGGATACAGCGTGAAGAGAGACCTTGTGGACATAGTGTTCAGACACTCTCTCATCTCATTTCCATTAAGAGACTTCCGTTACAATTTTCCGCCGAATTCTGTTAAGTTGAGTGGCAGAACTCAACACCGCGCTTTACCTCGTAATCATAATAAGGAAAAGAAAATATTAAATAATTAATTTCCTTCAGTGGAAATCAAACCCACAACCTGTCGCGTTCACAGTCACATACTTGTGTCACGACTGGCGCACATACTAGCAACATAGTATACTTAAAGATAAGATAGTATATATGAAAATAATACCTGCTCCATAACCAAGTTCTTCATTGTCACATTCAATAGGTTCCTCAGTGTCATCGTTATCTTCAGAAGATTTTTCTGATTTCGGTGCTCTTTGTGGTAATAGATTATCAGAAACATTTGGTGGCATCTGTCAATTTAATGGTAATTATTAAAAAACAGGACAAGCGAGAGTCGAGGTCGCCCACCAAGTGTTCCGTACAAAAATTGAAGATCTTGGGCTTTTTCTGGAATTCAGGCTAAGCTTAGCCAGAGCGGCTTTAATACCAAATTTTGCCCTCATTTGCTATTATGTTTTAGGATGTAACCACAAATGTATACTTTCCAGATTTTTTCCAGAACGAGTACTACCTGTAGATGCTAGGTGCCAAATTTCACAATTTTATGTTAACCCTAATAATTTTTATTCCCTTTGTAGTGTGGAAATACGCGTTTTTTGCTATTATTTTTTAAGATTTAAACACAAATGTATAGTCTTCAGATTTCTTTCTGAACTAGTAATCTATAGATGCTAGCTATCAAATTTCATAATTCTAGATAACCGGAAGTACTCTTTTATTTTTGATTCCCTTTATAGTGCAAAACACACATTTTTTGCTATGTAAACGGCCATATCAGTTTTTCAAGTAAATATAAAAAAACGTCATGATCAGGAAATCATGGGATAGTAGATCTAGGTATATGGTTTGAGTTTGAACTCGATATCTCCAAGCATTCCTGAGATAAAGGCTCTTGACAGACGGACAAACAGACATACCGACAGACAGGGCATGGGCATTCGGACAACAAAGTGATTTTATAAGGGTTCCTCTTTTCCTTAAAGGATAACCCTAAAAAAACATATAAAACAAAAAAATACCTGAACAAAAAGCTAAAATCCTATGAAAATAAATAACTAAACGAGCTAAATAACAACTACAAACAATTGCTATCTGGAAGAATTCCGGAATCAAGACCGCGCTTTGCCTTCATTCCCTAATTGGAAGTCGTATTTACAGCCGGACCCTGTTTTACTGCACCACGATGGCGTTTAAAAGGGTATTACTTTGAAAATATTTTATAAAATACAATTGTTGAAATTGTTTTTCCTATTCGGAAAAATATGTGGAGAAATAAGGACAGGACATTTCTCCTTCCACTGAATGACGGAATTCAATACCGCACTTTTTTACCAGAGTGTGGAAATTAAAATAATTTAAATATAATTTTACCCTACAGTGAGGATCAAATCCCTAACTATTGCGCTTAAAGTCCAACTTTAAAGATGCTGTCCAATTTTTCCACAAACGGCCTCAAATGTACTTTCTAGTGAAAAAAGAATTTTGTTTAGCTAAAGCCTAACAATTAAAAATAATTTATTTGCAACAAATATTATTCTAATATAAATTACAGGCGCCTTATTAAATTTTAGACACAATTTACTAATATAAAAATTTGATATGGACTTTCTAAAAAACTGCTTCACGCTGTATTTCTGTATATATATAGCAGGGAAGACAGTGAGAACCTAGTGTTAAGACACTCCATTCCCCAATTTCCGCCGAATTTTTTGAGGTGTGTTGAGTGGCAGAATTTAACACCGGGCTTGTGCCTTGAACCCAGACCGAAGAATTTTTTTTTTAATAAATAATAATTAATTTCCCCGAGTGGCGATTGAACCCACATTCGTTGCATCACAGTCACTCCTCGTGACCCAGCGCCAAGACGGTTTCTACTTACTAAATAATTTTAATAAAAAATACAATAACTTACATATAAGACGAAAATTAAAAAAACAACTAATCACAGTTAACTTATATTCTTCACATTGTCGTTATATTAGCCATATTTTTTTTTGTAATTTCTCGACGGCTAACTACATTCGACTACGAGTAGCGTGGTCATTTGAAAGAACCTTGACCAGAAATCGATTATTTAGTTAGTAGTTCTATAGAGCCTAATGATGGGTAATAGTTAATATTATTCTTTTCCCGGCCTAAACACATTTTACATTGTCATTTTATATCAATACTAGTGGGCACGAGCGGCTTCGCCCGCTTATTAGGAGTGAATTCTAAAAAAACCACGAAACGCGTGTTCAATAAAATATTTTTAACAGAATTTAACTTTTTATAAAAATCGGTGGCAATTTAAAGATTTTTTTCCATATAAACTTTCAACCCCTTATTTGAACCCTTAGGGGGTGAATTCTTAAAAACCATGAAATACGTGTTCAATGAAATATTTTTAAGCGTCTGAATTTCAAATTTTATAAAAATCGGTACAGATAAAAATTTTTTTCCATACAAACTTTCAACCCCTATTTCATCCCTTTAAGGTTAACATTTTTCAAATTCCCTTCTTAGTGGATATCCAGAATATGAAAATAAACATCTGCCTAAATTTCACGTATCTACCATCAGCGGTTACGGCTATGCGTGCGTCTTACTTCAGTCAGTCAGCACAAGTTCTTTTATATATATAGATATAGATGACGCTATATTGTGTTGGCAAGTGACGGTTCAAGATCACCGAATGATCGTCACTAGGTCTAGGTAGATAGATGACTGCGGGTCGATCCTAATCTGGTGAAATATCTGTATGTAATATTTTAGGTTTCCGGACCTCAAAAAACGAAACATCTAAAGGATAATTTTGTTGTCCACCTGTTTGTCCGTCTGTCAATACCATTTTTCTCTAAATCGTATGGAGATATTAACATCAAACATCTAAGAATATAGTCTCTTGGAACACAGAATAAATTAGATTTATAAGTCAACACAATCGAAATACAAAGATATGAGCGTTTATGCTTTGTTTTTGCCGCATTTTATACAAGGATCCGCCACTCGTTATGCACGGCGGGTGGAGCTCAGCGTAGCTATATTTCGCAACATTTTCCGAAATTCTTGCGAAAATTTTACTAAATTTTCTGTTTTATCTGCACGCGCTGGGTTAAGTTAGTCAAAGTTTCTCAGTTTAACTCTATGGGACACATTTTAACTATTTACTTCAAAACTACAATGATAATTATCACCAAACTACTTCACTGGTATCACCGTGTCGTCCACAGCGTTCCTGCAAAATTTCAGAAATGTAGGTTCAATGGTCTAAGAGCATGCATTACAACGAATCACATTTTTGACAATGAAATTTGCCGCGTATTTTAAGCTTATGGACTATCTACCATGGATCTACAAATTAAAATTTTGGCAAAAAAATCCGATATGTTGAAATTTATAGGTATATCCAGAAAAAAATCATAACAAAATTATATTTATAGTTCATTTCATACAAAAGTAGTGCAAACACCCGCAAACCTAAGTTTGTTGACTTTTATAATTTGACTTACAATCATAGAAGTGGTTCGTAACTTTCAGTGAAGATGTCTGACTTACACTGAACGCTTTTTTTGGTGTAATCTAATAATAAATAGCCCTTTATTGAACCATCCGCATGTTAGTTACTTTCACGGCGAATCTACAATTGATTTTAGTTTAGCCCAATCGAAAAAAGCGGTTAAGAGCGAATCAGGCTCGGTCATTACAATATAAGCCAAGAGCGTAACCGTTCGTATCCTCTGATTGCGTTTTCTTAGAAGTGTATTTTTTCCGCGCTCCAAGGGGCTGTAGACTTATATATAATATTCATAAAAACGATCGGACAAACATACAGACAAATAATGATAATGATCCCATAAAAGTTCGGCTTTCTTCTTTTGAGGCACGGAATAATAAAAAATAAGAGAAAATAAAGAAAAAAAATATTTTAATCTTTTTTTTTAATTATTAAATTTACATAAAAAAATAGTTTCTTCTATTTTTGTAAGGTCCCCGCAGCATATGAAATTCAAATTATCAGTTTAAATAAAATTGTTATTTCTAAAACAGGACTTCAATAAAATCAGGAAAGTCTGTGAGCACACAAAAAAATATTCAAGGAATAACACATTGTAATTATGTACTTTACTCTATATAGCTAGCTATAAGGTAATAAGGAATATTAAAAAAAAAAATTAAAACAATAATTATGAGAAAAATTAGTTATATAAAAATACAACAGGGTGAACTTCCAGTCATTGTAAAATGATAATCATTGGACTGCAATTGATATGATCTAAACTCTGTTCTATAAATGATAAAAATAAATGGCGGGTAATTTAAAAACAGGGTACATATAATTTTTCAACGATCTAAAAATATAGTGTGTAGTGGGGAATGGAGTGTCTTAACACTAGGTTCCATCTACCTACCCAGCTGTATGCGTTTAAAAAATATGTTCAAATTATATAACATTTATATTAACCAAAAATGGGGAAATCGCACACGCTGTGGCTATAACAATTAAAAAAAAACTTCATATTTAAATGTAAATATGCACAATTATGTACATATATATATAAATAACTGATACTAGTACTAACTTTTACTTTTAATGTGATGACGGTATAGGTAATATATTGTAAATTATGTAATTTTAGTATGTTCTTTTGTAATTTAATTCGACTTCTCCTCATTAAAATGAAAGATGAAATAGAATCAAAGACATAAAAATTCCCACATTTTAATTAATTTTTTGATCACATGTCAGTACTATCATGTAGCTTAGCTTTTACACAAGGCTTTGATTCCGAGTTCAAATAGAAATGATAACACAACAAGAACTTCCTGAGATTATTCCGTTCAGCCACACGAAATATTCATATTTATAATATTCGATATAGATGATTTATAGATACAAATTGATGCGGAACTTTCTAAGCAGTAATATAAAAGCTTAATTGGTCTGTGTATTTTATGACAACGTTAACTTATAAGTTTAAAATAAAATATATTCACGTAAAAAATATTTGATATTTTTCATTTGATATAAATATTTAATATTTGATATATATTTTTTTTTACTTAAGTCTGAAAAAAGAGTTATCTTTTACGTTCAATAATAATATGTTACATTGTTCAAATAATATCGTAAAGTCATCATCGTGCGGCATCGAGTCGCTACTCAACATTTTTCTAAAATTGGGCGGAAAGTGGTCTATGGAGTGTCTCAACTGCGTGTGCCTACTCTGACTTGCGGGAAAAACGCAAAGTTGTTCAAAATATGAAAAAAACACTTAGTACAAAAAATAAAAATAAAATAATTACAAAAAGTAAATAAAATTATACGCACATTAAATAATAATTTATATAAATTACCATCAAAATATTATTTCACCTGTTTAGCAGCTAACACGACCAGTTTATGCCACTAGCTTACACCGCAGTGTCCAAAAGTTACAACAATAATCACTTTAGTAATTTCTTTACATACAAGTAAAATTCCATTAATATCCCTAATGGCACCATCAAGGAGATAGCTTTGTAAAGAACAATGTAAGTAATGTAGATTAGTCCACAGTTAATGGACCACTTAATTGTATTGAAAGTAATCTATTTACATGCTTGTGTATACTACATTTGACCATAGTTTTTTCTTTATTTTCACGCATCCATTTCAAGAGGGTTCACATAAAAAAAAACGAAAAGGCGGAAAAACTGAAAGCCGCGAGTTTCACAGCAAAACTAAACTTAGGCCGAGAGAGTGAGAACAGAATTAGGTAAATAAAATACAGTAAAGTAGCTTTACGTTCTATCCCACATATACCAGAGAGGCAGAGGGCAGAGGCATAGTGTTAAGTTTAATTCAATCCGTTTTCTTTTTTATTAAGTTTAATGCGCTTTCGTTAGGTTAAGCCGTAATAAACTATGTAATAAAATCTAAAAATCTTTATTTGAAACACTTGTAATAATTGTATTCTCATGAAACTTGGCAGTTATACGTGGCTTAGGTGACAATGCAATATTGTGGTATCAACGAGTTGGTGTGATAATGATATTACTAGTAAACCATTCGAGTTTAGGCTCACATAGTTTTTAGCTGCGTATTTTCTAGTTGTTTAGGTTATATATTATTTAGATTTACGATTTACTTCGTACATGCACGATAAGAATTTAATATTAAGACACTCCCGTCCACTTGCCGTCCGAATTCAATATAGTGTGAGTTGCGCGTTTTTTTTAAACTAGATTTTTAACTGAAATGATCGTAACTATATTTAAATATTAAGCAGCTATACCTATAACCGCGGATACTGTTAATTGTTCAGAACAACGGTTTTTTAAATGTGTAATATTCAAATATATGCGATTCAACCGGTTTAAGAGTTTTATTTACGACGCCGTCATGGTACAACTGCACAAGCGTGCGACTGTAAACGCGACGGTTTTGATTTCGTTTTCCACTAGGGGAAATTTAATATTTAATATTTTCTCAATCTCAAGAATTCGGCGGTAAGTAGAGAGCGGAGTGTCTTAACACTTGGCTCCCTTTGCGTACCCTGCCCTATATATACATACATGTAAATAAACTTGATTAAATGTATAGCTATTTATATAATAAGATTGTGATCTTTTTTCACAACTTGTTTTACTTTTTTAATATAATTCTACCCAGTAGTTAATTTCTTCGTCAATTTCAATTATTTTATCAATTTGGCTCAAAGTTAATCTCACGATATTAAAGGAAAATAAAAAATATTTTCTTTATTATGACATACATAATTTTTGTTATCGTAAAGTATAATTTTTTTGGCAAGAAGAATCATTTATAAATTTTAAAGAAATTATGTACAAGCATATTGCATATTTATATTTAACCTTATTGACATACATACTAAAGATAAAAAGAATACATATTAAAATTTGTTGCGACGGTATTTTTTAATTTTATTATATAACATTTTAGTATCTAAAAAAAAAACTATATGTAAGATTATAGCAACACGAATAACAAGTTCCAAGAACCTAGTTTTGAATATTAAATTACAACAGAAGTCTTTGAAAAATTATTTATTTCTATAATATTCCATCATGTTTTTAAATATTATTAATATACTTTATAAATATAAATTGATTAATTTACAATAAAACATATAATATTTTATATGTATTTTAAAGAATTTACCTTTATTCACACGCCCCAAAAAACTAACACTTGACACACATAAAAAAAAACAAAAAGGCGGGAAAACTGACAGCCGCGAGTTTCGCAGCAAAACTAAGCTTAGGGAAAGGCTAGCGTCGATGTTTACAGTGATTGATTATCAAGTCCATTTTGATACAGGTTACGCATTAAAGTATAACTTGTTAAAGCTAAATAAAAGGACATGCCGCCATTTATTTATTTGTTTACCGGTATTAACTACACTTACAGAGCTATTACTGATCGAAGTAAGTTTTTATGTAACTTGTATTAGTACCTTTCTTTATATGAAATGAATTATTAAGTTTATTTTGTATTTTTAATATTATATTTATTTTGTTATAAAACATAAATATATGTAAATTTATAATATTTTTGTGTAGTATTCTAATATAAGCATCATCGCAACCTTGTGTAGCCTTGTGTCCCTAAAACTTGTAGTGTAAACATTTAATAATTTTATTTATTTCACGTACTGATTTTTTAACATACCTCCATTTTATTTTGAAACCATTTTTACAGTAGATAGGTACATTATTGTTAATTTTGAAAGTGCAGTTATTTGGCAGTTGAAGGTTTAGAGTTTGTATAAATGTGTTCCTTTTTGATTGAACGATAATTAAAAAATATACTTACTTTTATTTGGCGGATGCTATTGGAAGATTTTAAAATTTACCTCTTAGCTCGTGTTATTTAACACCATTAAATTCCTTCTAATGTGGTTATTTAAATGTCAAAGGACCACGCCAACAAGCCTACAATCGCTAGCGCATTACTTAATAAGTTAAGTATTGTAATAAATCTAACTTATCTTTTAGAAATATGGGGAGCTGCATCTAAAACTAACTTAAAATCTTTGCAAATTATTCAAAATAATTTTATTTTGAATAATTTGCAAAGATTTTAAGTTTATATATTATTTATATATATTATTTAATAAAACCATTAACATCTACAAATGAAGTATATAATGAAACTAAAATTTTAAATATTCATCAACTATATCAATATAATATCTGTATTCTTATTCGTAAAATTTTACAAAACAACTTACAGTCCGAGTTATCGTTTCTGACAAATGAACAAAAAGGAAATAGACCACTTAGAAGTGCAAATAATTTATACTTAAAAAAAACAATGACCAATTATGGCAAAAAATCGATTATTTATGAAGGAGCACAAATTTACAATAAATTACCTGAAGATATAAAAACATCTAAAACTTTTTATAATTTTAAAACTAAATTAAAGGAATATTTTATAAAAAATAAAATAGAATCAGACCCTGCATTGTAACTTTTCAAATGTGGGTTGACTTCACTTTATCAAAGCTAATATTACTAAATTATTTCAATATACCCACTCTTCAACTTACATATGTGTATACTATTTATTGAATATTTGATATTGTTTTCTTTTTGTTTTTACTATGTTTGCTGATTCCAACGCTCACATTTATTAATATGTACATATTTAAGATAACTAACTTTGTATTTCTCTTTAAGTGAAATGTCATTTCTTTTGAGAAATAAATAAACTCTTTAACCACAACTATTGTAATATATAAACATAACCGAGGCCGTTGTGGTGCAGAGGCACAAGTGTTCAACTGTAAACGCGATGGTTACGGGTTTGATTCTGCTCGGGAGAACGAAATATTTAGAAAATTATTTCCTCGCCCTGGTAACGAGTTTAGTGGTAGTTGAGTTAAACGACCTAAGGCACAAATTTATTAAAAATTCGGCGGAAAGACGGACGCTAATAAATAAACTTAAAGCTTCATTATTTAATAAAAGCAAAATATTATCTTAAAATTAATAAATGTGTTTTCTATTTAATTTTAAATTTTAAATTTGGGACACATTTTATAGGTATCATAAAGAGAAAAACAGTCTAAAGCTGGCCATACACGTTACGGTTTACCGGAGAGGTTACCTGTACAGGATTACCTGCGCGGATCAACCACAAGTCAGTAGCTTATGTGTGAACATTCGCACGAACATTCCGGTGTACTGAAGCGGTATACAGTATTTTCTGTGATGGCATCTATTGAGAACGATGACGCACCTGCATTGATAGGCCTTGCAATCATTTTAAAGAAAAAAAAGTAAATATAATAAAAAGGAAGCGAAATAAATGGAAGGCATTAGTTAAAGTTAATGAAAAGAGAAACTAAGTCATGTCAACTTATTAAACGAATTCAAATTTAAATTTGAAGATTTTAAAAACTATCTAAACATGGACGAGAAGATATACAAAGAATTACTCGCAATGATTACTCCTATATATACAAAAATAATACAAAAAAATATACAGCCATGAGAAATTCTAGTACGGCCGGAGTACCTACACACACGAATAGGTACACCGTGCACAGTTACTGTGAAGTGAAGAATTGATTTACTATTCTGCGCCTGTCGTCAAAAACACAGGTCTAGTCCCACACGCTCCGTTGTAACTCCGCAAGCATACCTGCTTAGATAGACCTCTCCGCTAAGCCGTAACGTGTATGGCCGGATTTACATTTCGTTCCTTTGTAATGCATCTCACCTTTTCTTTGATGATATTTTTTTTTACTTAATAATTTAACCGTTTACTTATTTATGCTATTCTTATTATATTTTATTCTTAATATGTTGACCCTTTACTTATTTATGCTATTCCTGTATACTAAATTTATTAGTAAGTGAAAAATGTACTCAAAATTATTTAATATTTACTAGCTAATACCTGCGGCTTTACTCTCATAGTCAAATGGATGTACTGTATGTACTACGTCCTGCGTGTGTTCTCCTCACAACGGAACATTGGCAAAGTGATTATAGTGGTCAAATTGTACATTCGGGACGTTATAATCAAAGAACAAAACAGAAAAGAACAAATGGAAATAACTAAGAGTTTTTTTCTTTAGCTTCACGCTGTATCCCACATACTGCAGGATAGGCAGAGGGAACCTACCGTGATATAATATAGCCTATATTTCTTATTTTTCTTATTACATGGAAAAACATATTTTAATAAAAATTATATATATAGTAAATTATAATACTAACGCAAAAATATATTTTCTAATTCGAATTCCTGAGATTAGGAAGTTTAACCAAATAAACTCTTCAGCTTTATAATATTAGAATAGATTTATATTTCAAATGAAAAATGTAGCAATTATTAAGAAACTTAAATCCTTTACTTATTGGGGTTAACGAGAGAATAAAATAAAGCACAAAAATACAATTGTAATAATATATTTGTCTGCTAACTTTATTAACAAATCGAACAAGTTAACATGACAATAAACATTTTTATCTAACACACAACTCGTGATAATACTTACGTCTATAAGATTACATAGAGAATGAGCTTTTTGATAGAGAGAAGGATGGTGCTACGATAGATTCAAACCGTGAAAGTTGTTAAATAATTTATAGATAACATATAACTATTATAAGTTACAATTTTTACAACTTATATGATATCTGTGAAATATTATATATTTATTTATTTTATACAAGGAAATTCATAAAAATGTTCAAGATTTGTATTTTATTATATAATATATTGTGCTGTGTACTATATTATATTGTGACTAGAAATGTTACCTGTGTATGGATATTCCGTTCCGTTTTGCGGAACGTTAAGTTCATCATATTAAGTTTATAATAAAAACTTTGTTTTTATCTGAATGTAAATAATACTTATTGAATTGCAAAAAGATGATGTCACGAGATTCCTACCGTTTTAATTACACGAATACACGGATAGCATGTTTTATACAATATGATTCCTTTAATTATAGTCAATGTTGCATACATTATTTTCATACGTGTTCTGCCTCTTAATTCTTCACCTTTGCTCAAAATGGCGGTTAATTAATATATGTATTATACAATATTTTATATACAACTAGCGTTGCCTATTACAAATGGCGTGATCAACTAAATGTTTTAATAAATACTTTTAGATTAAATAGTAAAATAGAGCGAAGGCACAGAGTTAACCTATACGAGCTTAAGGGAAATGATACACAAAGAGGAGACTAGGGACAATCGGGCCATTTAATTTTTTTTTTTGTTTACATAAAATGTTTAAGGTTTTTTGTTAAAGCATATATGTGATAAGCATAAAATGTTATTTTATTTGTGCGTAAAGTATCTTAATGTTAATGGACTGATCTCCCCAGTCGTGTTTATAAAGTAGATTAAATGCAAGATTTAGTTAGCTTAGATTAGTTATGCAACAAACCGCTAATACTAACCTTATTATTAACTTTACGACAACAATTTTATGTATATTCTAGATACAGGGATCTAATATTATAATTAAAATCAGTTTAAAACAATTAATTATATTACAAACTGTGTTATAATAAATTACATAGATTTTTTATATAATAACTGTTTATTATTGTGATTCTTCTTTGTAAGGAGCCATAAAGAAATACGTTAATTTAATGTAGTCTGCATTCACTTTCCTTACTACTTAATCGAAGGTAAATTTTAATACCTTATAAAATTCTAATTATTTATCGGACCTTAAAAATTAGTTACGGAAACAGATGAGCAAAAAACTTGGCGGCATTGTCAAGATTTTATGTACCACAGATTTATAAAAAATATATTCTTATTGTGAGAGTTCATTCGGTAGACACCATTCCAAGTATGTTGTTTTTTTGCAGTTTTTTTTTCTCTCGATTATGACACAGATAATGTGGTTTATACAGTTTTTGTTGTTGCATTATTTGAATTATTGTCTCGAATCTATGATAAAATTATGAATAATTATTTTATAACACTTTTTTAAAATTATTTGACAACAGTGTCTTAATTTATTTTTTGAAGTCATAGTTCTTATTTGCAATTCATTTAAAAATATCTGATAAAATGTAGCGAAATTTGCTTTGTAATGTTTTGAAATTTTATCAACATTAATATTCAAAATCTTAAGTACTTGGATCTTTAGAAGTCATGGATATAAAAAATGGAATATGTAATGTTATTATTATGTGTATGACTACACCCGCATAATCTGTTTGCATGATAATAACAAGAAAAAAACATAAAATTGCCATGTTGTATCCAGTATGTAATAATTATTTGTTTTGATTTATGTATCCATATTGTTAAGAACCTTGATCATGTATGAGCAATAAATTAAATATAAATAATTAAAATCTGGCGCTTTAATAACTTAAATTTTATTAGATAATGTAAAATAAAGTTATTAGATAATAAAAAAATCGGTCAAATGCGAGTCGGACTCCCCAATTTTTAGATTCAACAGGTAATAAAAGTTGACAAGCTTAAGTTTGCGGACGTATGCACTTATATTGTATGAAATTAACTACAATTATAAGTTTGTAATGATGTTTTCTACGAACTACTAGTATTTAATATAAATTTCAGCTTGATACCTCCACGCGTTCCTGATAAAAATTAGAGTATATGCTGTCACTTCATTGTATTATTCTTTTTATAAAATGTTTAAAAAGTAACTCTACTCGTATTTCTTTCTTATATTTTAATGGGGCAACATTTTTATTATAAATCATTTGTAAGCTATAGAATTATAGACTAGCGATGCTCCAAAATCCATTATAATTATGATTTAATTTTATATTGTAATTTTAACATGTTTCCTTATATCAGAATAATACTATAAAAAATCTCACTCGTACGTATTGTTATTAGATTGCAATTATGAAGCTATATGTTATAATGTACTTATAATAGTATTAAATAGTAGAACTTAAATGAGTACGTACATATATAAAATAATATATGTTTTATATATTTTTAAATAAAAAAGTTTACAAACTCAAATGAATAATAAACAATGAATGAATACCCATAAGTCTACAAGATCGTAGAACCGTTAGATCATTCCTCAAAGTCGAAAGTCACATATTGTATTCCGCTATGATGTCTAAGTAATAATATTTATCCTTTTTATTTACGACAAATTCTTTTTACTTCAAATAAAGAAATTATAACTACTTAAATATGTTTAAAATGCGCCATACAATAACAATTACAAAATGTATTACAATCAAGCTACTTTAACATCTTAATCTATTCTAATTATTGGGAATTCTACAAAATACTAACAGCTTATATTTTCTGATATATTCATTTATTTCTATACAAAGGAATACTTATGAAAATTTCATTAAAACAACTAATAATTTCTATATGACAGTAAGTAATATGAGAAAAAGAAAATAATTTGAAAATTCCAATTCCAACAAATTAACTGGAAAGTAAACTCAATTTATGTAAATGTTAATAATAAATAACATTTTTTTATTTAATTTTATATTATTTTGTATGTAAAAAAGATTTAATTTTTAAACAATTAATCTTCCCGGCCTCTACTAAGACTGAACCTGCGATGAAATTTAAAAGACGTTTTTCGTTTTTCATGTTTCGCCTCCTCAGGGGGCTTATTATCGACAAGATTATCTGTACTTTTCGCGACTTGGACGCTTTTTCGTCTGTTTTTCATGGATTTTACTAATTTATAGAACTTTCCTTTTTTCTTTGTAGGATCGATGGTGAGTTCGGAAAGCTCTTCCACTTCAACGCTGAATTCTGATGATATGTCTCCTAGATCCTCTATGCTGTGGCTTTCTTGCTTGACTGGTAGTTCTAACTTCTTTGATGTGTTCGGTTTTGGTTCGGCTGGAGGAGGAGGTGCGTCTGGATCTATGCACTGCAATATATATGTATACGATTAGAGTATATGTTAGAGGTAGTCCATAAATCATGTCCCATGATGGATTTTTTAACTATAACTATAATTTAATATTGAAAACATTAAATTAAGCCCTACTGGTGTCTTTGTTATAGTTCAGAAGTAATTTTTGTTCATACAAATTTCTAGTTATAATACTTAGATAGATATTATATTTTGAATTATGATGTAACAAATTTAGGACTCCTATGGGGGACCCATCCTTGCTATTTAATATCATAATTCATCTACCCTATTCCTCTCCCTTAATGTGTGACGTAATTTATGGATGTCCCTTTAGTATGTGAGACTAGCAAAGAAAGTATTAAAGAAAACAGATAAAATTTGCAGGTTTGTTGCAACCAGTCCAAGCACTATTGGATAAAATATTTACAGAAAAAACATTACTTAAAAAAATAATAAATACGTATGTACATATTTATTTTTGATTTTAATAACATAATAAAATCAAAGTAAATACGCGCTTCTATTTTCTCTTCCCATTTTTTGCTCTAAATTATTATTTCTTTATTATACTCATTGATTTTACTAAATAGAAAATGTTGATAGAATTAGGTTATCACTAAATTCTTTAAATAAGCTAAACTTCTTTATAAAGAATACATCTAAAGTGCCCTAAATTAAAGAGGACACAATTTCTTATATGAAAATGTTGGAACTGAGTTTTGGTCATGAATAAATTTAAAGCTTAACGGCTTAAAGGCAAAGTTTATGAATTGACATTTGTCAATCGCTCAATAATAAATGCGAAAAGTTTCAAGTGATTATTGAGAATTAGAATTCTGGAAGACTCAAGACTGTTTTTTTTTGACTTATTCGTTTTAAATATACTTTAGAGGAAAAAAATATAATTCAAAAAGTTCTGAATACGACGTATGCAGTCGTGAAACAAAATGAATATATTTCTGCTGTTTAAAACAAAGGGCAGCCACAAATTTAAAGTACTTTACGTTATAGATATATATTCTATTCATTATCATTTCTTGCTTTATAAGTATGGGAACTTATTACCTACTGTCAAAAAATAAATATAACTGAAAAAACAAACAAAAAAAAAATAAACTTCTTACAATTAGGCAACTTTATGTTTGGAAGTGTACCATCATAGTTGTATACAAAAATCTAACCCTACTCACGTCTTCCAATTTGATCCGATAAGGTGGCACCTGTTCCGGGTGTCGCCACGGCTTATAATAGGGCGTGTCCGTGAGCACCTTCCAGCCAGGGTAGCGTCGCGATGCCGCATGAAGCTGTTGTACCAGTCGCGGTGCTAGCTGCGCAGTTACTCTATAATATTAAATGCATCTTTAAGCATGTTCGAAAAGCCGTAGTACTGCCGTACTAGAATAATGATTATGAGATAACTGAGAAACTTGTTTAGACTATATACTTTGAACCTCTTTAAATCTTCTACCACTTGTAACTCCTAATTTTCCTCGGTTTAGTTTAATAAAATACAGAATACCGATATTGTTTACCTACACACAATACTAAGTAATTTACTAACTAATTACTAAAACTAATTTATTACATGCAATCCAACCGTAATGTTTTAAGTAAGTAGATACATACATACATACATACATACATACACCACTGAAAATTTATTACGGATGTACAAATCAGTACGAAATTTATATTAAGCCAAAAATAAATTGATTTAATTATTTCCTTTCCTTACCTATTAACTAACCAAGCTGGTAGTGCTCCTCGAGGATCTGATCTGGACACGTAGCCGAGCCAACTGCCGGGGGTCTCCCGTCTTCTTACTACAAATCCCGTTAGTAAAGAAAGAGCTCTGTAAAATTAACATTTTTATATTAATATATAGATGCACCTATTAGATACTTTATTTAAAGAAAATACAATAATAATAATGAATATAATTTTTAAGAACCATATATTCAATTTCGAAGTCCCATCTCTAATAAAGTTATCACTTAATAATCGTAATTTTTTTTTTTATTTTGCTCATCTTAACAATGTCTCTCGTATATAATAGTAATCAGAGCTTTCTGTACTCCACTTTCCGCCGAAATACAAGATATTGCGTGTTGATTAATGAAAGTGAAAGAAATTTTATTGCAAAACTCAACTAGTGGGAAACGGGGTGTCTTAACACTAAGTTCTCTCTGCCTAACCTGCTGTGTGCGGGATACAAAATACGTGAAGCTGAGTTGATTTGGTTTTTTTTAACTAGAGAGGGGAATGAAAACAATCCATTTCCCCGAGTATGGACCCAATCCACAACCATCGCGTACGTACGACGTATAGTCAGACGCTGCTATGTTGCCATATCGCTCGTTTTTGTAAAGAAATCCTTATTGCAATATAAATTATATTCGCCTAGGTAAAAAACTTCCCAGGCAAATCGCTTTCAACGTAAAAGTTTTAATTAGATGAAGTTAGTTGCGCACTCATATCTTCTTACTGTAAGCAGTTTGTATCTTTTTTATTATGGAAACTTAAGTTTGGATATTAAATTTAGAATTATATCAAAGAGATTTTTAAAATTCAAGACTTCAAGAAAAAATAGAGCATCATACTTTTTCACTTATAGCAACGCAGATAGTTAATATGTTAATGCGGTGATCTTAACAAATTCTCTGTCTACATTGCTATATCATTTCGCAATTTTGTAATCACAGTCAGGTATTCTATACATTGCCGAAGTATTGTGTATAATACCGCATTATACAGATACCCGGTAACAATTACACACTTATTTTCTACAATATATTTTTTAATTATAGTATTAAATGATAATAAACTGCAATAATCAATTCCTACATAAGTAAACATTTTAATTATAAAAAAATATTTAACATTGATCTCATTATATTTTAATGACACTATTAAAACATAATAAAATACGATACAGATTAATGGTTCATTAAAAAGAAACAAAAATCCACAGAAAATAAAATAGCTTTTACGTATAAACTTTTTTCTGTATCCATCGACAAGGCCGTGACGAATTGACGCACGCTATTTATCTTATCTGTGAAGTGGCGTCCGAATCCTTTAATGAGAACTACTTTGCTGTATACATTGTATTATATTGGATTGTCTTTTAAAGATTATGTTAAAACCATTGCAGATTATTACAATCAGATTTGCGTTGAAACAGGAAAGTTATATGTTTATTACACGTCTCTATTGGGCCGGAATGAGGTAGTTTTATGATATAGATATTATTATTTTTTAACTTAATATTAATATAGGCTAAAATAAAAAAAAAAACTTAAAAAAATATCAATTTGAAGGAAGAATGTTCCTGAGAATAGCGCCCTCAATCGAAATAAACTTTTTAGCTTTATAACATTAGTAAGAAAATAAATACGTAAGAATAACACAAGTGAACTTGTATTATATTTAAAATTTTCTTTCATTTAAAATGTGCAATAATCGTGACATGTGAACTTACCTAACGAATCCTTTCCTAGGCGGGTAATCCTTATGGTAAACCGAATGGTTTAAGATCATCTTCTCCTCGCCGGTGTCGAGCCAGGAGCGTTGCAGCACGAAATCGCGGTTTTTGAGCGGCGCCGGACACGACACTGTGGAAATGTACGCAATATTATTTAAAAAATTTATGTATATAAAACACACTCAACTATAAATATATTGAGTGGGAAAGTGTCTGAATTTTTGTAAGCGCGATGATTGCGGGTTCGATTTGGTCTCAGGGATTATTTTATGCAAATTATTTTCATTGTGCTCCTCTGGAAAGATAAAGCGTGGCTTCGTCACTTGTCTCTATTTTACGGAGGAAATAAGTGAACTTAAAGAAATATATAATCGCGTTGGTGGTGAAGAGATTAAAGTTACAATTTAAGAACATAGTCTTTATTCAATAATATAGACTTCAAGTCCTCAAACTCCAGTCCAATGAGCATGATACACCTCGCACACAATAATACGATTATACCAAAGTTATGGATTGACTATCTCTATTACCAATTCGAAAATATACAACCGTACTTGTGTATACTGGAAGAACACAGAACGTAGAGGAAACAATATTCATTAAGCACTAAAATGTAAATCCTAAATAAAAAACTGGTCAAGCGCGAGTCGGGCTCGTCCACCGAGGGTACCGTATAAAAATTGGAAGTCTCAAACTTCATCTGAAATTCAAACTTAGCCCTTTCATATGATACCTCACTGGAACTAGCGGCGTTAATACCAAATTTTGTCTCCCTTTTAAGGCTATGTTTTAAGATTTATTGACAAATGTATAGTTTCAGATTTTTTCCTGAACCTGTACTACCTGCCAAATTTCATAATTGTAGGTCAACCGTCAACAGAGATAAGAACCCTATTGATTTTTGATTCCTTTTATAGTGTCAAAAAATTTTTGCGATATTAAAATTAAAAGATAGAATAAAGTTATCTTATAATATACGGGTGCCTCTTTTTCATAAAATATAAGGGTGCTTTTTTTCCTTAAAAGGTACGGAGCCCTAAAAATACTTGTTTTTTTCTAATAACTTTATTTAAGAGTCAATTACGTTAACAATGTAAATACTTTTTTCTGAATATTACGTCATACTTTTTTTTGGATACTTTTTGCCTAGAATTGGTAAAAGAAAAATATAATCGCGTTTAAAGTTAACAATACAACAAAGCCACAAATGTCTATTGTATCTTTGGTATCAATTCTAAGTATTCCAAAAGTTTCAGTTTCGTTGCTCGAACTTTGATCCTTTCAACAATTTTGGCGTACGAAAATGTTATTTAAGTTTGTAAAAAATACTTTGATAAACTTAATAACTAAAATATTTTATGTTTTTATATAATAAAATTTGTAAATAATTATTTGTATTAGCTTCTTAGGAAATTACAAGATAAAAATATTAACTTATGAGATCATCGTGCGGCAGCGGCCTATCTTACTAAGCGGAAACTAATGTGAAGAAGTCAAGTAAAAAAAAAATGTACTATATGAAATCCTTTTCATTCGCTGGCAATGAGATTGTGGGTCCGATCCTCATTAGAATGTATACATTATTTTCATTTTTGCGATCTAGTAGGAAAAGTGATCAACACGCAGTGTCCCGAATTATGGCGGAAAGTGGAGAACTGCCTACTCTGCTGCGGTAACGTAAAGCTAAAATATAAAAATTATTAAATATCCAATTAATTGTAGTAAGTATTCTTGTATTTTATAATATTTTTCACCTGTTAGTAAATAGCACTTTTTCATTTCAAGGTATAAGTTCTAAATTAGTAAATGCTCTTACTCGGCGCGTGGAATTCGCTGATGAGATAAATTCACGCTCGAACGAGCTCGGTAATAGAATACACGCCTATAAAGTAAGGAAGTGTCTGCCTGCTCTCAAGATTATGCGAAACATTTTAGACGCCTCTTTGCTTCGTTACTAAGAAATGGTTAAATATTTTATGTTTAAATCTACTTTACCTTCATTTCTATTGGAAGGTATTATATTAAAAATGTGCCTACTATTAAAAAATGTACAGTAATATATTTATATTGAAAAGAAAGTTCTTAGCACTTCGTTCATTTATAGCTGAGTAGGCAGAGGGAACCTAGTGTTAAGTTTACATATATACTCCCTTTCCCAATTTCATATAAGTTTAACATTAATCGTGTAACATAAAGAACGGCTCGCCTTATGAAACATGAAAGAAATATTTATAGTCCCTTGGTCTGTAATAATGTGAACAGTAAGTGCAGCAATAATTATACTAAATTTTGCCAAAGCTTATTCAAGTTTTTGGGAGATTGTTGGGAATATATTCGTATTTAATACATTCTGCTAGCATTGATTTTTAGTGCATAGATACTAAATTTAAACAAAATTAATTGATTGAGCAGTTTAGGTATAAAATGTTTTTTTATCTAAATTGTGTACCAACTTTTTGTAAGACTGGAAGCTATATATTATGCGATATTGAGTTCCGCCACTCAGCACGCAGTTTTGCAAATTGGGCGGTGCGCAGGGAACTGAGTGTCCTAACATTCATAAGCTATAAAAAGGACTCGCACTTGATTCCGTTTCCACTATTTGAATAAATGTAAAAAAACATAATTAAAGATATAAATAGCATGTACGTGATAAATATAAATAAGTATACCTCCAATTGAAATCAGAACCTACAAATTTACAAATATTAAAAAAGAACTGGGACAATATGAATATATTACATGCATACAAAAAAAAAGTTTTCATTCATCAAAAACAATCGATGTTCATTTATTCGAAGAGCGCACAAGTAGGGTAGTATGTATGTTACGGGACTCGCGTGAATAACTGTTCGAGTATCAGGTATTTCATTACAGAGTGCTGCCATCGAATATATCTATTTTAGCTCGCTAATAATCTACTTAATGGAATTTAATTAACCACGTTGCATATTTTTACCTGAATTCGGAAATTTGATAGTCACTTTCCCTTTCCTCTTTTTGAGGCTTTGTCTGTGATATTAAGTGGAGGGACGTAATATTCCGCTTTATATTATTATTTTCATTATCACAGTCATTACAAGATAATAGTGTTAATATGTGTCATTTTTCATTATATGGTAAATAGGGTAATAATATAACTATGATTTTAAATGTTTGGAAAAGATTGAATAAAGTTTTTTTTATTTTAATATCAAATCGATAATTAATTAATTATATTAAAAATTATTATAATAACTAAAATAAAGTATATTTACAAAAAAATGCATAGGAGCTAGAAGTGGTTTAAAATTTCAAATCACATACAGTCGGACAAATCTAAACTAACTTTTATTCGTGGTTTCGCGGTAATATAACTAAGAGTACATTATGTTCGTATGACACATTCACACATTCAGGAAGGTAACTTTGACCACAAGTACAATAGGATACATCGATGATGTAATATATTCTGCGCTTACAAATGGATTATCCAAACTAAACTATTTTTTCAATTCAAACCTGCAGTTCCTGAGATTCAACCAAATAAACGTTATTAGCCTCTATAACATTAGTATACAAGAACAAAACCATGGCAATAAAATAAGATTGACCCCACCTGCACCATCTGGCAAATTTATACTTAAAATAAATAAATTTGTTGGCAAGAGCACTTCACTGTGTACGTATAACGTACTACGAGTTGCATTGCAGCTTCAGGCTTGCGGACTTTTTGACCCGATTGCAAAATTTACACAGGCTCGCTTATATTTTTTGTTATTAAGTCAGGATTTAAATATATGTATGATACCGTCGTGGCGCAGCGGCACAGAATATGACTGTTAAGGCGTTTATGGTTTCGATTCCCTTTCGTGGGGACACGGAACAACAACAACACGGAATGTCTCTAAAATTGGGCGGAAAGTAGACAATATAATTGTAAGGCCACTTTTTTTAAATCGAAGTGCCATAAAAACTATTAGCATAGACCGTCTCGTAGAAACTATCAGCACAGATCGTCTTTGCGAGCAAAAATCTTCCGCGACGTAACTTTGACAGGAGGTTATTTTATATTTGCAGGTATTTTCTTTTCTATTCAACATTTTTATAACCGATCGAGATTTCAATCAATTATATTTTCATTTTAAATATAATGTTTTTATTTATAATGTTTCAATTTATTTATAATGTTTTTGATGGGTCTTTTTTTACTTTGCAATTAAAGAAAAACAAGTATCTGTATTAAAAAGGACAGTCGCCCCAGTTCCTTTTGCCGATAGCGATCCCAGGCGCAGCTCTAGTTAAAGAATTATAATCCACAGCTATGAATTGTAAAACAAGTAAAGACAGAATTTTTTGGTGTTTTCTACTACTTTATTGTAACTATAAGCTTGAGAACAGTGGATAGGTAGTAATATTGCACCGTACCGTACCTATGATTTATTCTATTCACCATTTTTATGAAATAAGTATTTTTTTTTTCGTTTAATGAATCTCATTCTTTTCGGGACTTCAAATGAAACAGAATTTACTCCAAATATTTATTAGTTATTTTCATAAAAAAACGCTTAAACACAGTTGATCAAAGACTTAATAAAATAAATATATGTTTTATTATTTATTTATTTTTTAAATATGGCAACTACTAGATAGTTTTAACCTATATAGAGTTTATATATATATATATATATATATATATATATATATATATATATATATATATATATATATATATATATATATATATATATATATATATATATATATATATATATATATATATATATATATATATATATATATATATATATATAT
>JAATLQ010038366.1:5452-34516 GCA_013421005.1 Heliconius erato x Heliconius himera | reverse complement strand
TTAAATATTTCTAAAGTAAAACTTCACGTAACGCTACTAGTAGTACTAGCACCTATCGTCATACTTCCGGTACTCGAGACGTATCTACCCACATCCGGCACTTGAAACTTTTAAAAGCACTCACGCATAGTATGCATGTTTTCCATGTCTATATTAGTATATATTTTGTCTAGTTTTACTTTATTGCGTTATTTTTTAAATATTTTAGAAGCAGAATATGAAATGTGAATCCAAACATAATTAATGTTTATGTGTGCACCTGTAGCTCCTCTGATGCTGATGCTCCTTTGATATTACACCAGATCGTGCGCGACGGTTATCTCTTTCATAAAGGTTTAAGCTGGGAACCTAGTTAATTCACTCCATTCCATTAAGGAACTTCTGTTCCCCACTTTCCGCTGAATTCTCGAGTCACACTACTTGTTGGGCAACGGAACTCCACCACTAGTTAACTGAGCGTGAAAATAAAAATATGAAAATTCCCAAGTTGGAATTGAATCCACAACCATTGCGTTTACAGTCGTTTGTTTAGTCCTGCGCTACGATGGCTTCATATATTTGTTACATCACGTAAATCATTTCGATGTAACCAATAAAATTGTACATCAGTCAAATTTGCTTTGGGTGTTATATATAGCTTATTCTCATTTGTACACGGAGGCGAAGCCGCAGATAAAAGATTGTCTTTACATTTAACATATGGATATCATTATGCATCCCAACAAAATGACGCAATTCGAGCGCACGGCAGTAGAATTCATGAATGCAAATGTAAACAATTATAATATAACGTCGACCGCTATGGCGACTGGCGACGTGAAATAATTTTGAATGGTGCAATATCGCACATTCTATTTTATGAGTTTTTTTTTATCGATATTTTTGTGATTGTGGTGTAGTAGATTTTTTTTTACAATAATAATAAGTAACAAGTGGCTTAGTTGTCAGAGCATTTGGAATGCTTTCAAGAGGCGCGGATTCGATTTACGTAGTGTCTGTCTGTAATTTCAAAATAACTTAGTTATTCCAAGTGCATATAGTTATTTACTCGATACTTAAAATATAGAGTAAGCAAACATTGTTGAAAGTTTTGTCCATTTTTTTGTTTGTGCGGGCAAATCTTCGGAAAAGGTGAACTAAAAAAAAACTTAAAGAATTTTTACTAGAAAGATTTAGGAGGTTGTGGAGTGAAACATACAGGCAAATTTTAATCCTGGGAAAAAATCACCGGGCGCGAGTACCTGCCGCCCAAATCACATGGCATTTTTTTATTTCAAAAAGTTACTTAAATTACAAATTTTTTAGGGTATAATAATTACACTAGAATAGCCAACCAGTTTTCCCTAAATACTAACTCACTAGTTACCCAATAGTTCAAGCGAGCGAAGCCACGCGCGGGCCTCTAGTCTAAAATATTTCTCTATCTTTAGTGTTGTATAACAATTTAAAATTATAAAAATATTTTATTTTATTACTATTTTCGCTCCTATTAAGACTCCTATTTTCCGGTGAATCACTTCTATGATAATGCACTATTTGGGTTAACAATCTAATGTTATGGATGGAAATATAACTAGCAACCGTTGAGTTATCAAGGAGACACTGCGCGGCTGTGCCGCTTACTAATCAAAAACAAAACACTACATCCTAGTGCATTGAGAAACAAATAAAATTATAAATGATATCCACTCTGAAGGTTTCTCAAAATCAGAAAAAATAAATCAGCTTCACAGCGTGATCCCGTAAACAGCAGGGTAGGTAGAGGGAACTTAGTGTTAATATACTCCATCCCCCACTTTCTGCCGAAATCTGGAGGCATTGCTTGTTGAGTGGCTGAACTGAACGCCATGGTCAACGAAAGTTTCTCAATACCAAAATACGTAATACCAAAATGTGATGGAAAGGGGAGGACGAAGTGTCTTAATTTGTTCTGTTGTCTCTGCCTCCCCTATATTATGTTGTATATGCTTGAAACTAAAAAAAACACACAACAACACAATGCACGCAAAACGCCAAAGGCACAAAGCCGAGACAATTTATTCGCAATTTCCACGAGTCAATGATAATATTAATATTATTATAATAAATGTATTATGAAAGACAATAAACGAGCATAATTCATAAGAATTTGAATCTAAATGTCAATTGTGAATGCCGAAGGGGAATGCTTATGAAAATATGAAATGGTGTTGAATATAAAGACGACTCCGGCCCAAAGGCCTCTTACGTAGGGCTGTTACGCCTTTATAAAATATATTTCGACCTACTAGCAAAATATCACACAGAATATTTAATAGTGTTGTGATGTGTCTGTACGCAGAATTCGTATTTATTATGTAGATATTTTTCAAGTATTTTATAAATTAGACTGTTGTGAATACGACTACGACTACCACACGGGGAAATGAGTTATTTTCATTTTCTCGCTCTGGTCACAAGACAAAGTGTTCAGTTGGGTTCCTGCACTCAATAATGTCTCGAAAATTTGGACGAAAAGTATGTAACGGATTTTCTTAACAATACATAAAAACAAATAGGCCAGAAAAAAATTATTACGGTAATGTGATACAAAACGATTTCAAATGACTAGAAAGAAAGTGGAGTAACATTACATTATAAGTATATGTATATCAAAAAAAAAGGTAATGAAAATAAATGATGAGAAGATAATGATAAACAATTGGAATCTACTAAAGCATTCTACATAATATATGACAAGTTAAAAAAGACATACAACAGTATTTTTAGAAGTAAATCCATTATAAAAATGAAAAATTATATTACCTAACGAAACGAGATATCACAAATCATTCTCATAATAATATTTTCTTCTCAACAAAAAACTAATAAGCACACATACACATTACGAGCGCACATTACTAGGGTGAACTTTAATATAAGGAATCTTAATAAATATTTTACTCTAGCAACCCTAGCGCTAACATTTTGATTTGATCAAACATGTGCGGCGCCATAACTTTCGTAGACAAGAATCGCGCCTTTATTTGTGCTACGTGGGTTTTTTTGGGTATTTCGTGAGAGATCTTCGATATAACCGTACTTTCATAAATATTCTTACTTTTTATCTTTTACTGTGTAACGTATAATATCGGGTAACGTCAGATCTCACAGGCTAATGCTAAACTTTTGAAATACCCAGGCTTTACTTTAAACACACACAAAAGAAAGGAAAATATTAATGAACAATATTTTCTTACTTATATATAGCTTTGTCGTATTTGTGAATAAACTATAGGTCAAGAAATATTATTCTGAATGATTTTTACAGTGAGGATTGATCTTATGATCGCAGCATATAAGTTCGGTAATCTCACGGATTCTCGCGTATTATGATTACGTCATAAATTGGAGTTTTACCCTGAATCCCGCACATAGCAGGGTAGGCAGAGGAAACTGTGGGCTAGGGCAGCGGGACGATGTTAATGATACGAGACTTAATATTGAACTCTATTGTTATATATTTTATTTGGTTATTTATACGCTACAAAACAATAGCGGAAAATGATTACACAATTGTATTTGTAGCGAGTAAATTTAGGACGCTGATATAGTTTCTTACAAATTTTGTTTATGAACGATATTAAGGAATGTGCAATACCCCTACAATACTCTCCCCCTTTTTTAATTTTTTTTTATAGGAATCTAGTGTTAGGACACTTCCATTAAGATACTTCTTCTCTTCTCCACTTACCGCCAAACTCTCGGGGCATTGCTTGGTGAGTGATTGGGGACCACAATGATTAAATGAAAATATTAGATGTTTCATTCCCCTAAGTCGGAATCGAACTGACAACCGCATGTCGCCTACATGGCGATGGCGCAGTGACTTATTGTGTCGAATCTCATTTGAATTTTTCCAGGATATAGTATGAAGCTTAAAAAATAAGCAAAATTTAAATATAAATCTCCAACACAGAAGGAATAATATTTAGAACCCAAATAAGTTGAAACAAGCGTATGATCAAGTACAAGAATTTCGACGTACGACGACGTCTCAATAAGATCTGGCTTAATCGGCGTCCTGCTGCTTTCAAATTTAGTTTATTTATTCAGTTATGACTACAGTCATGGCCGCTAAAAATTTGCCTCTTTGTTATAACTTCACACTGTATTCCATGTATAAAATAGAAGGCAGAGGGAAAGTGTTAAGACACTCCGTTTCCCTCGCACCCCACAATTTATGAGTTGAGTGGCTGAACTCAATGCTAATTTGTCACCATTTCGAGTTCGAGTCAAAACTGCGATGTTGTCCTAAATTTATGTTCATGTAAGTAATTAAGCTATATGTTCTTATTGAATTTAGTTGATTTTTTACAGTAGTATCTACAGTTTAGTACTGTAGTAGGTACATTATTATTTTTATTTTTTACTAATTTCCTTACATCAAGATTATTCCTAAGAACGATAATATTTAGTATTCTTAAAATTTAAAATATTAAAATTTATTTAAATATTTTCTCATTTAGACCAAGAAGATTTGGTGCAACAAATACCTAGACCTATTTATTCTCCATTCATATTATACATTTAATTTACTGTTTAAAACTTCATTGCTACTTAACATTGTAACATCAATGTTTAATTATAAAAATATATTGAAATAAAGTAAGGAAGTATTCACTTACTGGCATAGTACCCGACGTCGTTGTTGACATTGATGTGGCCGGCGTCCTCTGCGGCCAGCATGTGCGTGTCCCACACCGACCGGTACTCGGGGTCGTGGAGGACGTCGTACAGTGCGTCCGGCTCCACGTCCTCGAACTCGGCGACCACCTGTGAAGGTAGAGGGGAGCAATTTTGAACTGGTGTAAACATTTTTACTTTTTTATTTGTAAAAAAAGAAAAATGGTAAAACGAAGTGTGATGAGAGCTGCCTTAAATACATATTTTATTCTGATTTTTAGTATATGTTGTGATATATAGCGGCAACAGAAATGGACTACTAACTATCACGGTTCATGAGATATAGCTTGGTGGCACACAAACAGACAGACAGTGGGGTCTTAGTAATATGGTCGCGCTTTATTCTTTGGATACGGAACTCTAAAAATACTTTGTTTTACTTTACTATTCCGTTAAAATGGCTTTTTGGCTCCTTATACAAGTTAACCTGCAAACAGCTGGTATAAATGCTACAATATAATTATTTTAATGTTGATGCTATAACGATTTTCACGATGAAGAATAATAATCACATATTGATGAAGAATAATAAAATAACTTCACTACTTGCATGTTCACTTCCATGACGTGAAGCTCCTGAGTGTGCCGAGATAGTAAAAGAAATGGTCGGATCTCGTCGGGTCGGGCATCAATATTAATTAATTGTTATAATCATAATATAATCGTTATACCGGACCGTAGTATACTAAAATTTTAATAGATGGCGTAAAAGCTACTGCAAGCTTCCCAATTTGCGTACTAATATCACTGTTATTTTCTAAATTCAGCATATTTCTATGAATAATATTGTACTATGAAGGTAAAAACCTGAGTTGGGCTTTATATATTTGTATGTTCGTACTAGTGGCTGCCCGCAACTTCGTTTGAGTAGACTTTGTGACACTTGCCGTGCTTCCGTTGTGATTGAAACTTGCAGCAAATAAGCGAAGCGAAGCACAACGTAGTGTCAGACACTCGGTTCCACATACAATTCAATATGTGCTGAGTTGCAACTCAACGACACGGCTTGTTTTATATGGATAATGTAGTTATTTGAAGTTTTGGACATCTAAATTTACTCGATTAGAGATATCTAATCGGATAAATTAATTATTTTCATTTTCCTACCCTGGGAAAATAAATTGCGATGTTGAATACCACCAAAATAAGCAATGTCTCGATGTAGCGGATTAAGAAGACTTGATACTCTTGATACTAGGTTCTCTTTGTGTATGCGAGAAAACCGTGAAGCTATTCTTTTTCACAATATGGCTGTAAAATACAACCAAAGTAAGCTAAATAGTATAAAAAAAACTAAGTTATTTTCTCGCTTATTGATGTTATTAACGTTGGAACACGCAACGGCTTAGAAGTTAGCGTCACGACTTATAAAAGAACACTATGTAGGTAATTTGTATTTTATACGCAAACACATTGTATTTTTTTTAAAGCCACAGATAAAAATTAAGCAATTCTTCATTTAAATAAATATTTAATACCTCATTCTTATTTTTATTGAAATTGTCTCAATTGTGATAATTGAACATGTTTTTAATTACAGTTTAATATATATATTTTAATATTCTATAAATAACTTGCAGAGATACACAGAATGGCAAGTACTAACGAAGAGGTAAGAATAAAGAAGGAAGTGCTCAGGTGGCTTGGGCAAGTCGAGAGAATTAGTGACGATAGAATGGCAAAGAGATTTTTGATCTATTTATAAGTGTGTGTAAGAGGACCCACCGGAGGGTGTATGTGAAGAGGTTGATGACAATGGGCGAAGCGAAAGAGGAATGCAGTATCTAATGTAGCGTTTGTTGCTCCGTTCTTTCTTGCTATTCCTCTAGAGATAATTAATTTTAGCATATAAGCAGATAAAATTGATTTACCTCTTTTTTCGATCAAATTTAGAACAAGAGCGAATTGAGCGAATAATAAAAAAAGTGACATGTCTAAATAAAATAATTTGAATAACAACTTAGGTTTAAATACTAGTAGATTTATTATTTGTACAATTTATATAGGACCTAACTATAATTATGTTTATTCACGTTTGACAAGTTCAAAGTTATATTTGAAATTAATATCCAGTATACTTCAATTGTACGCGTTGCTAATCAAAAGGACAATATTCTATTGAAATCAGAAGAAATATGTACATATATGTTACTATTACCATATAATACTATAAATATATATATACTCGTATATGTCACCTTCACGCTGTATCCCGCACATAGAAGAGTAGACAGAGGGATCCCAGTGTTAAGATTCTCTTTTTAATTATCTTTATGTCGTTCTCTGGGTACGTCTTTATAATAATAATTTAATGTTATTGAGATCATCTTAGTTAAATTAACAGTACGTAGGGGCGTAGTGACGTAACGCTAAGTTCCGTATGCCTACCTTGTTAAGTATTATTGAAGTGGTTTTAGGTTTTGTCAACTAGAATACCCTGTTTTAGATTTTTCAGATACACGTTGATAATAAACGAAGAACGAACATGATACAATTAATGAGTATATAATTTTAAAAAATACAACGTACAGCTCTTATAGAATAGATCGTAAGTTATTATTATACTGGTATGTTATTATTTCTGTGTTCGGTTTTGTAGTTCAGCAAGAAATGTCAACATAACATTTTATTTCTATTATTGAAGAAATTTCTATTATCGAAGATTTTATATTTGTTTCATATATTGGGATTCAATAAAAATGAAAGCTTCAGCACCACGTTGTATCCTACACCTAGCAGGGTAGTTAGAGGGAACCTGGGAACCTAGTATTAAGATACTCCGTTCCCCTTAAGACACTTTCGTTTCCCACTTTGCGCCGAATTCTTGAGGCATTGCTTCGTTGCAATGTATGTTTTGAGTGGCGTAACTAAACGCCGCGCTTTGCTTCGTTACCAGAGTGAGGAAATAATAGTAATAAATATTTAATTTAACCGAATGGGAAACGAACCTACAACTTTCATGTTTAAAGTCGCAAACTTGAGCCCCAGAATTGTAAAGTTATGCCTAGAATACTATAGATAGAATACATACTATAGATAGAATACAGGTTATGCACAAATAAAAACAAAAACTAAAAAAAAATACTCCAAAGTAAAGATAATTATAGAGTAACTAACGAAATTATTGATAATTATATTCTAATTTAGTATTAATTATTTAAACTTGGTTATTTTTGGATTGGGTGCCTATATGGTAGAAGTTAGTAGGTTATTATAATATAATACCTATATTTTATATTAATCTTGTTTTTGCCTTGGCTTCTTTTTGGAATAGATTTACAAGTAGTGAAGTAAATAAATATAATTTAAAAAGTGGTAATAGCGGAAGAGCCTGTGACAGTCAGATCTTCGTTATTTTATAAAATCTAAATGTTTTTCTGCGTAAGTACGATCAAGATATAAGAAATCTTTCAGGATCACGCAGAGGGTTGTCATAGTCTCAAGGGAAATGAGTATTGATATTATTACATAGGGATAGTTGTGCCCGGCCTGAGAACCGGGCTAGTAAAATATAACTTCTATACGTTCATCACAATGTCATTGTGCTACCAACTCTTCGTTTATTTGGCCCATCCCATAAAAAATACAATAAAAAGAAAAACACATATATGTATGTTAAACTAAATTGCAAATAATACTACATATAACCGTTGACCTAAAATAAGTATCTCTTTAAAGCTTCACGGTCTAGCCATACTAGCCACTACAGTACAATTTCCGATTTTCAAAATTGCTATCTTAAGGCTGTATTGATTCAGTTATGCTATTTGACTAAATTCAGTAATATGCAGTTCAAATTCTTATACATTATACATATATGTTTAATGCTGTGAATGTTATTACGCAAAAATGTAGCCAAATGTGTTTTTAGGATTCCGTACCTTTTAAGGAAAAAAGGCCTTTTTAGATCATTTTATTGTATATTCGTCTGTCTGTATGTCCAGAGCCTTTATCTCAAGAGACATCGAGTTGAAATTCAAACCATATACTCAGATCTACGGTCCATGGTTTCTCGAAAAAAACATTTTTCTACATTTATATAAAAAAAAGGTATTGTCGCCTATATCGCAAAAAATGCTTATTTCGACACTAAAGAGAATTAAAACTAATAGGGTACTTCCCGTTCATCTAAAATTATGAAATTTGGCAGCTTCAGTTCAGAAAAAAATCTAAATAGCCTTATAAAGGGGGGAAACTTGATATTAAAGCCGCTAGTGCCAGTGACGTATGATGAGATTAAAAGGGCTCTGATTAAGCTAAGCTTGACTTTCAGAAAAAGCTCGAGAACTTCAATTTTTGTACGAAATGATCGGTGAACAAGCCCGACTTGCGTTTGTCCAGTTTTTTACAATTTTTGATTACATCTCGTTCAAACCAATTTTCATTGAGTGTTCATTGACACTTGTAGTTTCTTTTTTTTATTTTTCATTATTTTATTTTAAACTTTAGAGAGGAGGTTTAAAAGCAATTTAATTGTTTATACACACATTTTTTCCACCGCTCTACGTCAGCTGTAATATTATACCATTTAAATCTTATTAATATAACAAGGCTCTCATGGCGCATGGTGGCCTAGGCGCGTAAACGCGACGGTTGTGGAGTCAATTTCCATTAGGGGGAATAAAATATTTAATATTTTCGCTTTGGCAAATCGCGGCTTTAAATTCCGTTACTCAACCCGGTACGCTTCGGGAATTCATCAGAAAGTGGGAAATGTTTTTTTTTAACGAGTCTTAATAATACGTTCCCAGGTTCCTTCTGCCTACCCTACTATGTGCAGGATACAGTGTAACGCTAGAAAAAAACTATATATAATAAAATAATTTCCCATCATACAAAAAAAAATAAAGCGGGTTCAATGACCTGTATTGAAGAGGACTGGAAGAGTTCCAAGCGGGGCAAGCTATTGTACTGTAGGGTAGTCGAGACACTTAAATAAGTGGGCTATTGTATACAAAATATGATAATTTGATTTAGTCTTTTTTATTTATTCTGTCCTTTTTTAGTATTAGTAGTAGGTATTGTTATTATGATCAATGGAAAAATAATTTATTAATTAATCGTTTCGAAATCGTCGTACTTTATCTTATTACATAGTGCGTCAGTGGCGTAGCTAAGGTATTTGCTGCCTGGTGCAGCTTATACCCTTGATGCCCTTGAAAATGGTCAAAATAATTTCAGATTTCAAAACACAGTAGAGTAGATATATACATTTTTATTGCGTCAAAACTATAGTAACTGTATATAAGTCTAATCTAATGTTATAAATTTTGGTTTGGTAAAAATCTAATGTTAAAAATTATTGCAAAAATTTAAAAACGGAATTACGCGCTTTTTGACTAGCAAAGTCATTAATCACATATTCAAAATCAATTGTATCGACTAGTTCATGTTCGACTGACATGATAGCGAGATTGTATTTCTTGATTTTCATTCTCTCATTTTTCTTGTACATTTCTCGATTCTTGATTTAAAAAAAATATTAAAAATTGATCGTAGACTTTGATGCCCTTTTCCTTTTGATGCCCGGTGCGACTGCCCCGCTCGCACTCCCCCAGCTCGCGTACGCGTAGGTACCCTCAGCTGTAGTGCGTACTTTGTTTCCTAATAGATCGGAAAATCGGGCACCATCAGGGTACATCTATGGAACATTAAGAATATCTTGATAGGTCTCACGAACCAAAACTGTGGATCATCAAAGACATAATAAAAATAATTACACTTTAGTTACAACTATACAATTTATATTCTGCCCCTTATGGGAACCATTTTTAACCTATTGGCAAACAATAAAAAAATATACATCCATACTTCTATACTAATATTATAAAACTAAAGAGTTTATGTGTTTGAACGCGCTAATCTTAGGAACTTCTGATTTGAATTGTATAATTATTTTATATCCACTGATCCAGTTATTGAGATAGGCTATAATTACATAATGTTTCTCGTTTTACTGCCATCCACTTTATCTGCTGAATGTGTCATGTGTCATACACAACTATTAATTATTTCGAAAACGAGCGAAGTCGCTGGCTAAAGCTAGTATAGGACAAACTAGTTGTTAGTAGATATCATCATCATATGAGAGGGTTGCGAGTTAATATTACATTTTGGATATAACCGTTTAATATCGTACGCCTCACTACGCTGGAACACTTCCAAGTGAACGACTATTGACTATTGAGTGTTGGAAGATTCTCATATATACAGTTTATGATATTGGTTTATTATGGAGCGTATTCGGGCATTTTAATAAAAAAAGAATATAAAAAATTAGCTTTAAGCTGAATCTCGCATTTTTCATGTCCTGAAACCGTCCAAGCGCTTTGACAAATAAATCATTCGGACTTTGACAGCTTCTAGCAAATTCAAATGGCGCTACGATATTTTTTATGTACGTTTTCTAATAAAGTAATTAAAAATAACCTATTCGTTTCGACGAACTACATCTATTAAAACGTTCATTCGCTGTTAGAAATAGCCTGAGTGTTTTAAAAGGCAATCTTCTGCGGCGGCGTCGAGAGTGCGCGCCAATACATTTGATTAACCATCAATTCACGATTTCTGTTATTTTTTAATTTAAGTAAATTATCTTGAAAAGTTATATTCTGAACAAATTATTTTAAAGCTTTTATATTTTATATTTATGTCTCGAAAATTAGGCGGAAAATGGAGAACGAAGTGACTTTATGATCCTTCTAGCTACCGTACTATATTTGCAAAGATATTAAACTACTCTTTGTATAAGTATATAGGGTATATAAATAAAAAAAAATCAAACCAGCTTCACACGTAGGCTCAGGGAACCTAGTGGTAAGACACTCCGTTCCCCATTTACCGCCGAAGGAGGTATTGCGTGTTGAGTGGCAAAACTCTTAGCCGCGCTTTGTGACGCGCGCCGACACCAGAGCGCAGAAATAGAAATATAAATTCAAATAAATATTTCATTTTCTCGAGGGTATTAAACCCACAACCAGTCGCGTTTACAGTGACAGTTTTTGTCAAAGGGTATATATGTCTATGTAATCCTTTTTGGTGCAGTTTTGAACCAATATCCTCGCTTGTACGCATTTTTATTTTGATTTTTAATCTATTAGCCTAGTTAAAACGTGATTCTATATGTATATTGTAATAAAATAACTAAAAGATACAAGAAATAATAAAACCTTCGATAATTAATCTGTCTAAAACTGATGAAGTATTTTTGGCCTGTTTGCTTTTAAAATATTTATAAAGCATTTGAAATAGGTATTTATTTACCTACTACAGATTGTATTAAGTACATTTTAATATTTAATCACACAAAAATTAAAAATATTATAAAATAAACGATTTCATTTATGTTCAAATTAAGTAGTAGTTACAATCTACATATATGTAATTTATGAATGAAAGCAGCATCTCAAGTTCGATCTCAGATTTGAGAGCGTTTATAAATATGGGCCTAAAAATCTATATGTATATATATATTTCTATGTAAAACGCGATACAAAATACTCGCATTTCTAGAAATAGAACTTGCGTTATATCGATAAAGGGTAAATTAATATATACTAGTAGGTACCTACTATTAGGCCCTCATAAAGCTAAATAAAGCTCATACGATACACTGGCGACATACTTGAAGCTTCACAGTAGTTTTGAATATAAATTTAAAGGTATTTTTTACATTTTTAAGTGTTTGTTTGTTATGTTTTATTTAACATTTTTCTTGAGTTTCACGCTGCACATAATAGGATAGGCAAACGGAACATGGAGACCTAGTGTTAAGACTCTCCATTCCCCACTTTCCACTGAATTCTAGAGGTATTGTGTGTCGGGTAGCGGAACTCAACGCTGTGTTTTGTCTCGTTTCCAGAGCGAGAAAATAATAATATTAAACATTTAATTCCCCAAAGTGAGAATCGAGCCCACAACCGCCGCGTTTACGTTCACACTTAGAAATGAAAATTAGAATTTGTACAAAACTTATAAAAATTTTAACGTAGCTGGTACGTAGGTTCAAAAAACCTAGATTCCCAAGAGTTATAAGTTACATTATGTTCAAAATTTTATACATCGCCTAAAAAAGAATGCAAAAATATTTTATTTATATTTGAATGTGGTGCTAGTTGATTAAATTCTTGCTCAAGGGATTCTTTATGAATAGATAAATTTAATTTAATTTTTGAATAGGAAAATTAATATAATATTTTGTCACATTAAAAATTAGGTGACCTATGGCGTATATATATAAACATACAGATTTCTTTTAGTTTTTCTTGCATTTCCCTTATATATTACCGCGGCCCTCTCGCGGGTTTTATCATGCTGTATTTACCAACAGATTAATAATGTAATTTATACATTCAATCTTAAACAACTTGTTTTCATAATTCAGACCAAATCAAAAACATACAACCAGTTTTCACCAAAGAAAACATTAGAAAACAACGGCTTATTTATACTGAAACATGAAAAAATAAACAGTATGTTTACATTTATATTTAGATTAACCAGAGAAATTAAAATTTAAATTAATGTTTAAATTATTCATAGAGGTGTTCGAAAAGCAAATGCAGCTGTCCTGTTTCGTTAGTCCGTAATTAAAAATAAATATTGTTCAACTTGCTACCTAATCCACTAATCGATACCTCTGTTTGAAACTCGTTACTTGTGGTACTGGTCTAGAATAAATTAGAATTTGAAAAAATATTTCATTTATTAACGCGTACATATTAGTGAAAATCTTTTTATCCCAGAACTTCTACGGGTATTTATTAGGGAAAAAGTTTTTACAGGTTTTCCGTGAGCTTGTACATAGATACTAAATGAAATAATTAAACATTTTGTTATTAAGTGCATAACAACGGTATAGATAACTAACCAACCGAACTGAACTAACCAAAAATTCTTTCCGAAATACATTAAATAAAAAGTAGCTAAACGTTACACCAATAAATTTGAAAAAAATCTAACGAATTCTTAGATTTTTTTAACTACTCAAATAAGTGAGGAAAAATATAAATCAACAGCATATAACCACATAAAAAATAACACTAGATCGAAAATGTATGAAAAATTACAAAACTGCCAACGTCGTCTGCCCGTTCGGGTCGGTCATACCGTAACCAAGCCTCCGTACCGTTCGGCCGTTGGCTAGTTCATCAGTGATATCACTTTAAGTATTTATTAGAATAATATACAGTAAACTATAACTTCAATCTAGATGAAATGCTAAAGGTGATTGTTATATTTATTTCCATAAGGATGAATACCAAATTATAGAAAATACTTTAACAGTACAACGATAAATTTAAATTAAATATATTAAAATTGTTACTGTGGCTCACCCCTCAGAGATAAACATATGGCATATGTTGGTTGGTAGCTCAGTTACGATAAATCTGGCTATGGACGTGGAGCACCGTAGTATTCATAAGATTATTCTTATGCCCAATTTTTTTTTCTGAAAGTCTCACTTTAGGTCAAATTTCATAAGCGTAAGTCCACGGAAAATGCTATATATATATATATATATATATATATATATATATATATATATATATATATATATATATATATATATATATATATATATATATATATATATATATATATATTGATTATGCAACAAAATGCAATATCGTAAATAGGAACCCGCGCCTCTTAGCAACCGTCCAATAGGAGTGGTTTCAAATTTCTCCACATTAAAAATTTACATACATTTTCTAAAAATATTTTTCTATTCTTATATTATTATCATATATATGGCATCACACTTTAAACAATTTATTTATTTATTTTATTCTTTGTTTGTACACCACTTGCATAAAAATACACAAAAAAAACAATGTGAAATATAAAGACATTTCCACTTTGTTAAATTACATATGTACTTACAAGATATTCAGATAAAAAATAGCAATATAGCAGTACTGTTAACAATGAAAAATAAGAAAATAAAATAAGAAAATAATGAACAGGTCAAGAGTTAATCAATATGTAGTTTCACATTCGAACGAATGACTATGTAGATAAATTCAATTCTATTTTGAAAGCTACGTATTATTTTTCAAAAAATACCAAATATTATTTGTTGTTAGGGCTCCGTACCTTTTAAGAAAAAAAAGGATTTTTTATGAGATCGCTTAGTTGTCTATCTGTCAAGAGCCTTTATTTCAGAAATGCTTGAAGATGTCGAGTTGAAATTCATACCACCCCATGATGTACTAAAAAAATTATTTCTATATTTACTTTAACAAAAGATATGTCTGTTTATATCGCAACAAACATTTATTTCGACACTATAGAGGGTACTTCCGATTGAGCTTGAATTATGAAATTTGGCAGTTAGCATCTACATGTAGTACCAGTTCAGGAAATAATATGAAAACAATATATTTGTGGTTAATTCCTAAAAAATAATAGCCTGAAAAGGGGGAAAAAATGTTATTAAGCCGATAGTTCAAGTGAGGTATCAGATGAAAGGGCTCTGGTTAAACTAAGCTTGAATTTCAGAAAAAGCTCGAGACCTTTAATTTTTGTCCAGAACCCTCGGTGGGCAATACTCGTGCTTGTCTGGTTTTTTTTATTTATATTAATATTATTATAGAGGCCGTCGTGGAAAGGAGTTCAAGCGTATGATTTTAAGCGCGATGGTTGTGGGTTCTCTTTCAAATCGGGCGAATCCAATATCTATTTATTTTTAGCTTCACGCTGTATCCTGCACATAGCTGCGGAACCCCCAGAATAAGCAGAGGAAATCAGGGAACATAGTATAAGACTCTCTATTCCTTATTAAAATATTTCCGTTCTCCACTTTTCGCTAAATTCATGTGGTATTGCGTGTTAAGCGGTGGAACTTAACGCCACGCCTTGCCTCATTATCAAAATGCGGAAATGAAAATATTAATTCCTTCCTTCTTCCAACCGTCGATGTCAGACATTGTGCCATTGAGCTACAACGGCCTCTACATTGATTGTATATGATATTAAAATAGCTATTTTATTTTTAGCAACATTGCGCTTAAAATATCATCCAAGCCCGCCTTTGAACAATACGTACGCTCTATCGAAGCACGACGTGACACGTCAATTTTTATCTCACCCGGTTTATGCCAGATAATAATGAAAGTTGTGAATCAGGTAAAATGAAAAGGCCTTTGATGGCACTCGTTTTTGCTTTAAAGGGGAAGACATTTTAAATTTATTCATGCGATTGATTAATATCTAATATGAAATTATGTAATGTAAGTTTTGTATGATTTTTTTTTTTTGTGTTAGGTCATTCCTTTTTTTAAATAAGAAAATAAGCGTAAAGGCAGTATATAGGTAATTTAACATACCTGATAAGACGAATTTTTTTTATTTTTTTGACGCAGATATATGAAATATAGGTATATAAAATATATCTGATATAATAAAGTTTAAGCTAGGTACTAAGCAACGCAATATTATGTTTCTTTTTTTTCTTAAAAGCTTTTTAGGAAAAAATATATTTTTCTTTAAAGCTATCCTTATTTATCCTAGTCCTTACCTTCAGCGTTACATTTTTAATATAATCTATACATCTATAGTCGACTAGGGAACATGAATGGCCACTACAGTGTTATTCATGTCATAAAATATTCTAACGGTTCTAATATAAAGGTTAGTTAAACGATTCGGTTTTTACGACGACATCAAAATGTGTAATATTGTAATTTGAAGATTTGGGATCACATCTAGTAAATTAATATCCGTATACCGTATGATAATAAAAATTTAGTAGCGTACCCTAATCCCTGAGCTTGTAATGTGTTATTAGATTTTTTTTACTTACAATTATTGCTTTCCGCATAGCATTGTAGGCTATTGTATAATGTAAAGATATCCCACTTAGAGCAAAACTTTCGAGACACTGCATGTAAAGTTGTATAACTCAACGAACCCACATTTGTCCCGTTACAGTGCCCCTGCGCCACGACGACCTCTTAAGCTTAAATATGTAATATGAAAAAGTGTCTTAAAATTACATACTCTCCTAATCATCTAAAAACCGCTTATTTTGCAGGTTACGCTAACTAAACAAGATACTGTGTTCAACAAGCATAAACGTTGTTGTTTACCAAAGCTTATAGTTTCTGGATTATTTTATCATCTTAATTTGTATTATATTTAAATATTTTTAGTTTTGCACCTTAAAAAGGAAAAAACCGAACTCTTATAGATCATATTGTCTGTCTGTCCATTTGTCAAGAACATGTGACAAATATTCTGAAGCACAGAAAAAGTAGACTACAAAAATAACGATTTTTAAATAGTAAATACGTATATGTATAAGTATAAATAATTTAATATATTTTTCATTTTCTTTACTTACAAGTAATTAAAACAGTATTTCCTACAATTTAGTTTTTGTTTAAATTTGTGCATATGCCTAAATATAGTTTTGAAGGCGATTTTATTTTTTAATATTATTAGATACCTATATTCAAACACTACAAACTTTATATAATGCCTTAAAAAATATATTTCAAAATAGGTTATATTTCCATATATTATATAAATAAATATATATACAGGAAAATATTTACAATACTACTTGAATGTTTATACATTCTTTACAAAGTGTTAAGCTTCAATTTTTAAAATAGCTCGCATTTTCTTTAATATTGTAGATAATGTAATAAAATTTTATTTTAAAAATGTAATACGCTGAAATTCTTTCTACATTGAAATTAAGCTGCTTAGGAAATAAAAGAATCTATAAATCTACTTAAATCGTAATACAGAATGTTTTTTTTATAATAAAAATTACGTAAGTCTATCCTAGATATTGACTGATTGTAAACCGTCGTTGTGGATCTATCCTTACCTAAGATTTTTTTTATACTTAAATAAAGAAAACATATTTATTTAGAAAATGTATAAAAATTTGAACGTTTTTATACGTTTTCTAAATAAGTATTTTTCTTTCCTAAGTGTGGATTAACACTTTAAAAATGTTTAAAATAAAGAAAACATATTTTTCTATACTGACGAGAAGTTAAATTCAGCCTCTCACCTCGATGACTCGATATTGGGCGATAGATATATGTATGAAGAATTAAATGTTTTAATACTAGATTATTTCTACCAATAGTGTGAGATAAGTGAAACTTAAAAATTATATAGATAAAAACATATTTTAAAGTATAAAGGACATTGAAACGATTTCATACATTTTTGGGCCCAGAATGTAAAGAGATGAAAATGGTACGATTTAATAAATTTAGGTACATCATCTTCTCCCTGAAAATTCTCTGAGTTTTAACAATCTGATAAAAGAGTTTTTAGATATTTAGTAAAAGTAACGTCAAGTTAACAGAACAATTCCTACAAAATCAACCTCTATAAAATAAGTGATTACTGAGTTGTTTAAGCTCTAATGTTTATTATTTTTTGTCAAAATCCGTAAAAAACAGAGCAGTAGTCGTGTAAAATATCAAACAAAGTGAAAAGCGCTAAAAACGTGTCGAAAGAAGTCTAGAATCATTAGATAAGGTGTCAATGTCAATCAGCTGTCACATCTGTCATTTAAAATATAATTGCTTTCTTTTTGCTTTTTCAGTAATTAATTGTTATTTTCTTTATTTAAATTGTAGTTATATGCACTAATAAGTGCATAAATATACTTAGACTTAATGAAAATAAACAAATATTTTATTTTCATAGTACTGTAATAGATTATTTATATTGATTAAGGATCTAAAACTATTTTTCTCATTTTTCTCCGCTTCCAGATTGCAAATATAGTAAATGTAAGTAAATATTTCATCTCCTCGAGTGGATCGAACCCACAACCAGTCGGTTTTACAGTCATACTTTGTGTCCCTGCGCTACGACTGGCCTCTAACACTAAACACTTCTCTTGAAGTAAAAAAATATTATGATTATTTCAAACATTCAATTCTGCATATGCTGCTGGGTGGTGAAACTCAACGCCGGAATTTGTCTAAAAGAGAGTGGCAATGAAAATAATTCATATATATTCATTGGATCGCAAAGGAATTTAACTCACAACCATCGCTTTTCAAGACTGCGTCACGACGGCCTCTAAAGAATAATATTTAAAATAATTTAAGATATTTGAACCATAAAAGAAATACTGCTATTGAAGTAGAAACATTCATTATATTAATATAAAATTTTCTTTACAAAAAGCTTGTAGAGCCTCGGAATTATTACTTTATGTTTTCTCTTGAAAAGTATTAAATGAGATCGTTCAAAGTGCGTCCGTAGTCAGCTAGTGGACTAGGATTATTCTCTATTATACTTTAGTTTATAATTTTGTAACTGCGGCTTCGACTCCAAAATAACAATAAAACCATACCAAATAACCGGTTTATATAGCGAACTAAGCGGGTCCATTAGCGGGACTATGTTGAACACGTAAGAGTAAACTGTATTCATGTATTTCTAGAAAAAAAAATATCGGGCGGAAAAGATCGACCGACCAGAAAGAGTTGAAATGAACTCTGTGAATTCTAGTTAGCATTAATTACAAAACACAGAACTCTTTGTTGATGGAAATGTAAGCCTATTTTATCTAAAAACAGTCCATTTCACCAAAGTATTTTCCGCACATTTATTATTTTATATATTCTTCTCTCTATAATACATTAGTAGTTTTTGTATTATTTACCAGGTTTTGGACATTTAAGGAGGAACGAAAAAATTACATAGTGTATATAAAAATTTTGCAAGATATTCGCTTGAATATCTGAATGGTTTGAGTCTTGGACATATCATCAAGATTATAGAATATAATATATACACACCAATTGTAATATAATAGGACACATTATAAGTGCCCTAGAACTGCATGTTACAGATGTATCTGACATCCAAACAATTAACGTTTGTTTTTCTCACTCGAAACGCCATGTCATACGTCGTTCCAACAATAGGTTCTCTGCCTGCTACTTTTGAAAAATACAAATCCTAAAGCCTACTTTGCTTTACGAATTCCACGAAGAAATAGAAATACTGCGTGGAGAAGATATGAACCAGCGACCAGTGCGGAGTTATTTACATACGTGTATCTCAAAAGTACAACAAAAACGTCCATGTATAATTGTATGTCCATACTTATCTTTTCTAGAAATGACACAAATTTTTTGAAACAGAAATAACATTTATTAAATATTATACGAAGATGTTCGGTAGGTTTTCAGTGAACTTCCAATATTAATGTTTTAAGAGGATAAACAGAAATCAAATTTGTTCTTAGAAAAAGAAAAGGAAAATTGAGCTGAAACTTTGTTATTTTAAATTACCCGAAGATTATATTGGACAAGTAATTACAGTCAATGGCAGCCACATTTTTTACCTAATATACTTTATTAGTGTTCCGTACCTCTTAAGAAAAATAGGAACTCTTATAAGATCACTTTGTTGTGCATCCGTCGGTCTGTCTGTGTGTCCGTCTAGAGTATTTATCTCTGAAACGCTTGGAGATATCGAGTTAAAATTCAAACCATATTATACTCAGGTCCCTTGATTTTCTGAAAAAACGCGTATTTCGACACTATAAAGGTAATCAAAATTAATAGGGTACTTATCTCTGGTTGACCTAAAATTACTAGATAGTACTAGTCCATAAAAAAATCTGAAAACTTTACATTTGTGGCTAAATCCTAAAAAAAATTAGCCTTATAAAAGGGTAAAATTTGTTATTAAATGCGCTATTTCTGGTGATGTATCAGAAGAAAGGGCTCTGGCTAAGCTAAACTTGAATTTAAAAAATAGCTCCATTTTTTTGTACAGAACCCTCGGTGGGAAAGCCCAACTCGCGCTTGTCAGGTTTTTTTTAAATAACTTAAACGATTTTTGTCAACAATAATTTTTCAGCTTCACCCTTCTTCAGCAGAAGAGACAAGCAAGACATTTAGGTTATGCGATTCGAATTATTGCGCGTTTACAATGGAAATCAACACCGCAAATTATCTTACCAGAGTAAGGCAGGCAGATGCTGTCTCACTACTACGCCACGATACATTTCATATTACTGAAATAAATTGCTAAATACTTATTAAGAAACCGTATAAAAAAATTAATGTAGCGGGATTTGAACCCGCGCCTCTTTGAAAACCATTCAAGTTCGGTTCGTTCGTTTTCCAAAGAGGCGCAGGTTCAAATTCCGCTAAATCCCGCAAATGTTCAATTTTTTATACGTTTTTTAATAAATACTTATCTTTCGTAAGTGTAGAATAACACTTAAAAAATGTTAAAAGTAAATTGTTGAAGTTTTAACTATACTAGTAATATTATAAACCTGTAGAATTTGTTTGTTTGAACGCGCTAATCTCAAGAACTACTACTGGTTCGAATTGAAAAAGTTTTTTTTGTTTTGTAGAGTCCGTTTATTGAGGAAAACTACACGCAAAACATCTAAGACTAAACGGAGCGGAGTAACAATGAAAGATGTGGCAAGAACAGGGGTGCTCGAAAATTTATGCGTATTGCGTAGTCTTTACTTTCTCCAATTTACAACGCGGACGAAGCCGTAGGAAAAAACTAGTAATTTATATATAAAGTATACAGGGTACATAACTTCAAAATTATAACACGACAAAATGTTCTAAATTCAAAACGAATAAAAGTTACGATGCCTCCTCGAGGTGACGATTATAATTAAATTTGTTTTATTTCTTCGACAAAAGGTGGCGTTGAACATCACCACTCATCTGCCAACTTCAAATTCGGCGGTAAATGGAAAGTGACAGAAGTGTCTTAACAATATGTTCTCCCTAAGCACAATTATTTTTCTTAACGCTGTATCCCATATACATATAATAGCAGGGTAGACTGGAACGGACACGGAACCGGAACCTAGTGTACCAAATAAATTGCATAATAATAAAATTTCTTAAATGGAGAATGGAGAATCTTTTATTTAGTATTAGGTATAGTCGAGGCTAAACTAACAGTCATTTATATAACACTATTAAGCGGCAGCCGTATTTCCGACAGCATGATTGATGTGAGAGCGGCTCGGCTGGAGTACAAGTATTTGTGGCCTTTACATGCCATGGGTATGGGATTAAAAATTAATAATATAAATGTAAAACTGCAGATTTTCGTTTCCCCTTCGAAGTCAAGTAAATTTTGATGTATTTTAATCGTAACGGGATAGACAGAGGGAATCTAGTGTTAAGACACTGTGCTCTTCTATTTCTACCCAATTTGCGACATAATGCGTGTAAAGTGGCGGAACGCAAGAACTCAAGTATCTGAATGTCAGTGAGTTGTGAACATTATTTAATTTGAGCAATGTTTTATTTTTCAAAATTCCGTCCGTCCGTTTGACGAGAAAAAAATCAAATTTTACTCCACCTCCATATATGTTTCTAAAATAAACGAAAAGATCTCAATTTAAAAATAGTAGTACGAAAACCAAGCCGTAAACGAGAAGCAAATTAAGAAAAAGGAATATATAATGTGCCGTTTAATATTTAGAACGAAGAATGGCAGATGGCGCCGACGTGCTATATGTTGAAGTGGATATTCAATTCGTACTGACTCAGTCGAGTTTCCTTAAATTTAATTCTATTTTAGATCTCATTTAAAAATGTTGGCGAAACATTTTATGTTCAAGTTAGGATATTATTACTGGCTAACTCTCCCATAACTAGATGACTGACAGACTACGCACAGCCAGAACTACTCGGTGTAGAACGCTGAAATATGGCATGTTGGTTGCTTGGGGACTGAAGGGATCACTTAGAGAGGATTTTTTGAAATTCTTTTGAGAACGGGAAAAAGGTGTTACGTTCCATACAAACGAACTTGCGGGTTACAGGAGTTGTTATATTTTTAGAGTTCCGTACCTTTTAAGAAAAAAGGAACCTTTATAAGATCACTTTTTTGCTTGTCCGTTTGTCAAGAGCGTTTATCTTAAGAACGCTTGGACAACTAGATATAGTTGAAATTCAAACCACTTGGAAACAAATATACTTGGATCTTTAGTTCTTTGATTTTCTCAAAAAATCGTACTTATATCTACTTAAAAAAGATATGGCCATTTATATAGCAAAAAACAAATTTATATATAAAAAAAAACTCGACACTAAAGAAAATCAAAATTAATAGGATACTCCAGGTTGGCCTAGAATTATGAAATTTTGCAGCTAGCATCTTCAGGTAGTACGAATTCAGGAAAAATCTGAGAACTATACATACAAATGTATTAAATTAAATCTTAAAAAATACTAGCTTTAAAGAGGACAAAATTTGGTATTATAGTTGCTCAGGTGAGATAGCTCGCTTCAAGTGAGATATATGTGATATATAAAAGGACTCTGGCTAAGCTAAGTTTGAATTTCAGAAAAAGCTCGAGACCTCCATTATTTGTACCGAACATTCGGTGGGCGAGCCTGGCTCGAACTTGTCCGGTTTTTTCTCTTTTTTTTCGTTTCACGCAGTATCCAGCACATAGCAAGGTACGCAGAGGGAACTATCGATCCTAGTGTTAATACACTTCTGTTGCCCATTTTTAACCGAATTGTCGATTCATTGCGTATATAATATTTAATGACCTTAAGTGGGAGTCAAACCTAAAATCTGTCGCGTTTCAGTCGTACGCTTGTGCCCCTGCGCCACGACCAGCCTCAAGTAACTTATGACTTTATATTACTTTTTTTAACCCTGTAAGTGAAAACGGCATAGAAATACTTTCAATACATTTATTTATATTTTTATTTTTAAGGTTCAAAATACGGACCATTTTATTTACCTAAGTAACAAAAAAAAAACAAGTATTTCACAAGAAATACCGTAGCTATTTAGATTCCTCTTAAAGCGGAGCAGACAACCGTGAGAGATGCTTCACAGCGGTTTGTCCAAACTGAAATGTTTAACAAGATAGCTCTTTAAAAGGGTCAGTTATTTTGTGTTTGAGAGGGAAAATTGAGTGATTTTTTTATTATTTTATTTAGTTTCACGCTACATTCCGCTAATGGCAGGTTAGGCAAAGGAAGCCCGGTGTTAAAACACTCCTTTTCCTATTTTTGTTCAATTATCGATATCTGTGTGACGGAAATCAATACCGCACTTTGTCTTGTTAGCGAGAAAATGAAAATAATTTATTCACCCGAGTGGAAATAGAACCCACAACAGTCAGACACTGCTGCTGCATCACGGTGGTCACAGGAAAGTTTTCAGTGAAACTTGCTGTTTATTAAAAAAGTAACTGAATAAAAAAAAGTGTAAAAAAAGTAACAAAAGGCACCCTAGTTTCACTCGTCTAGTTAAATATTTATTTTCATCACATGGTAAAAAAATAACAAAAAATAAAATTTAACGCTTTTTTAAATTTCCGCTGTATCCAATATATAGCAAACGGAACCCCGGGAACCTAGTGTTAAGGGCTCCTCTTTCCATTAAGACATTTCGTTCCCCAGTCATTGCTTATTGAGTGGTGGAACTCAACGCCTCACTTTGTCGGGTTATTTGGGACTCGAATTCACAACCGTCACTTTTACAGTCATACGCTCGTACCCCTGCACCACGATGGCCTCAATAATAAATATCTATTAAATAAATAGTTATTACTTGCAGTTTCACCCCTTTCCTCGAATGGAAATAAAGAATTATTGGTTACATAGAAACGAATAACCTGATATAATATACCTTTCATAATAAATGGACTATCCAAGAAAAGGATTTTTTCAATTCGAACTAGAAAAAGGTAGGTCTAAAAAGTAATAATTTTCGAACACAAAGTATGAGTGTAATAAAATTGTTAAATACGTCTCGACAATTAGCATTTTTTAGTAACATTTTTAAGTGAATTTAGTAACTGTTCTCTGAGTTGGACTGTTCCTAATTTAAATTAAAACAGAATCATTTAAATATGATTTGTCGTTTCACATACAAAGGTACTGAAGAAATTTAGCACACGTGCTTGGAAACCTAGCTAAATTATTATTATAATGAAATATTATCGAAATATTATCCAGTTCCAATAATATCATATATGTATATACAAGTATACATATTGTTTAAAAATAATGCATTATATGAAGCGATCGAATTGCAAATATTTTTACTATTGAAACAAAAAATTGAAATTAAAAATATATATAATATAATGTGAGTGTGAGGCTATGAAAATTAGACGGAAAATTAAGAACGGAGTGTGTAAACACTAGGTTTCCTCTGCCTGTACTGCTGTGTACTGACAAATACATAAATTTTTTACTATATTACGTTGCCTAAAATATCTAGGTTGTCTATACTAGGCTACAAAAGGTAATCCTTCGGGAAATCAACTATAGCACTTTTGCACACAATGGGTAATACCCATTAATCATATCAACGTATAAATGACTATTATGAATCACGTGCTTACAAAGATAAGCCAAAGTGAACCCATTTATAAAAAAGCTCACTTATTATAGCGCAAAATATATATTTAATAACTTTTACAAGTTTTTATAAGCATTTCTATGAATTTATATACGAAATATTATAATATGGAACAAAGAATATTAGAATATAAAGTCAAACAAACGCGCAATACCCATTTGCCTGCATGTTCATAAAGAAACTTTATTATATAAATAAAATTAAGTATTTACTCATTTGTATTTAATTTTACTTATATGTACACGGTTTTATAATCAAAATATAATAATAAATACTCAATAAGAGTAGTAGATTTTATTAACTAAATAACAAAAATCATATACAAAACAAACCTTGACGGTTCTAAGGGCACCATGAGCAGCATTTTCCGCCCAGACCTTGACTCCATCCTTCTCGTACTCCACATTCCATCCATCCTCGGAAGATAGGAGTTGCTTAAGGGTTTCGAAGTCGGAATCCTCAGCAACGCGTGCCTCGCCACGCGCCCAACCCATTCGCGCGGCATATCCCGCTGGCACAGTCAAACTGAGCCCCGAGCCCGCACAGTCGATTGTACAGAACACCCAAAAGTAATACTGAGATACAATATTATCCTCTTATATTATAAATGCAAACTTTTAGGTGGATTGTACGCGCATGCGTGGTAAAAAGCGGTTTTTTCGACCGAAATCATTGTTTATACGTAGTACGTTCCGTACCGGATGGTAATACTAAGTGCGGCTCGAAAGTGAAACAAGTGATGTAAAGTATCCACTCTTTGTTAGGGAATCTGATTTTTAATTACTTAACTTTTTTTGTTTGATTTTGGTGGTGTATATACTTATGCGGCCAAAATCAAACAAAGCAAAGTTAGAATTTTTATTGTGTGATTAAATTGTATATATTTTAAACGTAGTAGGTATATAAAGACAAATTTCAATTAGAAAAAAATATTTGTAAATATTCCTTTTATTTCGTCCATAAAAACATTCAAATTTATAAGTTTGCTCTAAGAAAAAATATTTTTTTTATACATATATTTATATAACATAAAATTATATATATAAAAACAATATTTCTTACTTTAAAATAGGTTGATTAAAACTCAACTGGAGCTGTAACTGACTACTGTAACGTGACGTCAATTATCTATTTCAAATGTATAGTTTTCTAATATATTTAGAAATATAATTATTAGGTATATGCTGTTACTATCTTCGTAGTATATTGTACAGCCGATGACAATATAGACAACATTTATGTTGTTTTCTTTAAGATTTTCAAAGTGATATTTCCACACTTAGGAAAAAAAAGACTTAAGAAAACATGTAATAATTTGAACGTAGCGGGAATTGAACCTGCGCCTCTTCGACGGTTTGGACGGTTTCCAAGAAGCGCAGGTTCAAATTCCACTATGCCTAAATTTTTGTTTTCTTATAAGTATTTTATGATGTTTTTTATTCTCAAAAGAGTAAGTAAATAGTATTTTTTTACCATTTATAAATAACCTTTAAGCTTCACGTGTCTTGTAAAATAGAGTAAGTAGTGAGAACTAAGTGCTAAGACACTCCGTTCTCCACATTTTTATTTAGAAACAGCATACATATTTAAATAGATTTTAAAAATGGATGCTGGTTCTAAATAAAAATGGAAGCTATGGAGCTTTCACCATGTTAGTGTGATGAAAGCTATTGTTCCCTATTATTAATCCCTGTTTAAAATAACAGCTTTTCCTTATAACAAATTTCAATTTCCAACAATCGCTTAGAACATACTATTCACAACTGCACCCTGATAGTGGTCTATCAAAGGCAAACAGATGAAGCAATTTATTCGAAGAGGATAATGAATGGCTCGCCAAACATCATTAATAACAAAGTGTACCCACAGTTACTATCTGTGGCGGAAAGTCGACGTGACGGTAAAGGGTTGTTGTTTTTTAACTGACATCGAGGAGAATTCTTTCTCTTTTATTTAGCTTTAAGCATCTCCAGCATAAATAGCATATAAAGCAGCATATAAAGCAGCAAATATAATCGATTACAAAATTTGCAAATATAAACCTTTGAAGGTAACTGTGATACCACTACTAAGACAATGCCACGAGAATTTGTGCAGGATACAATATGAAATTAGAAAATAAAGTATTTAGAATTAATATCAAATGAATCTCATACAGGGTACATAGTTGCTAGTATAGGTGAGCGACATGTACATATTCGGCGATTTTAAAGTGCTAGCAAACGTTTATTTGAATAAGGAATATTTTGAATTTGAACTTTTCATTCCATTGGAGAATTTGTTAGTTTTCGTTCGCTACAAGCCCGTTCTTAAACCAGGTTCCACCGTGAATGGGAAATGAGCGGGTAATGAAGGCGGAACGGAGTTCTTGTAAATAAAATATAATATTTCCACCAACGAAGAGTTTAATATTTGTAAAGATCATTCCAACTCTTTCTGCTCGAGCGGTACTTTCCTTTCGACTATTTATTTATAGAATCACAATAGTAATAGTATGCAGTTTATACTTACTAATTCCATGTCCTTAATCGGTCCAGACCGCTCGCTGTGAAAATCGATCTTTATACAGCACGATAAATAGAACGGAATCAGTATTTTGGCTTTATTATGTATACCTTATTTCAATATTATATTTTTTTATATATATATATATATATTGAAATTCTTAGGTAAACGACATCAATATGTTGCATAAAATGAATATAAATCGATTAATGTTTTTTTTCTTATTTTTAAAAACACCGTGTATTTCTAGCATAGTAAATACATTTCTCACTTTACACAATATCAAAAGATTCAAATGAAAAATACAAATTTAAAATAAACAGAATCATGCTTAGTGTTAAGACTTTCCATTTCCTACGCACCGATAAATCCAATTTTAATACATTACTTCAATATATTATCAAAAAATTATATGTATATATATATTGATATTTTTTTTACACAAAATTTCAACGTTATTAAGAGTGTTATTAGTATGTTAAGAAGAAATAATAACCTTCTTTTATAAAGTACATAATGAATCGCAGACGTAGTAGCTGTGGCACAAAAGTTTTCCATTTCAATGGATTAAACGTAATCTTACAAAGGCAAAAGAACGCTTGGGTCTGATTAATTACATTCCTAAAAGTCTCTGAGATGGTGTTACTTAATAGGAAAAAGGGGAAAATTAAGTGTGATACAATAAACAGATATCTTAATGGTACAAATACTTTCATTTAGTTTCCAATTTGATATGTACTGACTGAAATATAGGCAGTCCTCAATCAAATTAGAAAATGTGATCCTAATCTACAAAAGCATTCATTATACTCTAGGGATAGCAAGCTACTTCAATCCTGCTTCTAAATTGAATATTTAAATTATCTTAATTTAGCTATTTAACATTTCTGTATGATTATGATTTCGATTCCGACTCAAGATAATGGATTATTTTCATATTCTCGCTTTGATAAGAAGACAAAACGCAATGTTGAATATGTTGTGCACGACATACAAGATCTTGAAAATGAAGGAAAATGGGGAACAGAGTGTCGTAATAATGAGTTCCTTCTGCCCATTCCGTCTTATGCTGGATACAATGTGTGAATTTTGTTATTAGATCGATATACATATACCTACATACATTCATATATATATTAAGCGACGTGAATAAATTTGCAGACAAAGGCTAAGTTTACTATAAAATATTTCTAACCTACAATCTAGGTTATTTAACACGTTAAGTTTAATCCTGGGAAAGCCGCGGCATTCTAAAACTATCTCTTTATAGAGCATTCCGCTGTTATATCGCTCTAATACCACTACAATCATCTACGATATACCTACATTAAAACGTTAATGTGCTAAACTTTAATGGATAATAATATTTATATATATATATATATATATATATATATATATATATATATATATATATATATATATATATATATATATATATATATATATATATATATATATATATATATATAAAATAAA